>JAPMLY010002355.1:0-51922 GCA_026401115.1 Tetraselmis chui | reverse complement strand
AGTGGTAAGGGCTGAGCGACCAGCCCATCGGGAGTCCAACTAGTCGGTACAGCTGGCCACGAACGTTTACTGTTAGATAGCCGCGCTGTTCTGGCACGATGCCCATCGCGTAGAACCCGTCTTTGAGGTCGAACGAGAACATGTAGTCGCCCTTTCGAGTCAGATGACGTACGCCTAGCAAAGACTCCATCCGTAGTCGCTTTCTGACGCAGAAGCTGTTCATGTGTCGTAGGTCGACGATAAATCGCCACTGATTGTTGCCGGGCTTGGTGACTAAGAAGAGTCTTGATACGTACTTGCTGCAGGTGGTGCGTTCCCAGGCTCCGGTCTCCACGTAGCGCGAGAGCTCGGGCTCGACAAAGGTGAGCTGCTCGGGGGTAGCGTCCAAGAGTGAGATGCCTTGGTTGAACGGGGGTGGGGGTCGGTTGTTTAGGAAGGGAATAGTAACGCCCTCCCGGATCCACTGTAAGACTTGTCCGCTCGCGCCGATATCTTTCCAGGCTTGCCAGTTTCGCCGCACGCGATGACGCATGTAGTTTGAATCTGGGTTGCATGAATCGGCGCGGCGGGTCACCCCGTCATTCGTCCTTGTCGGCCTCGGTCTTCTTGTGTGCCTTGTCGGTAGGGGGGAGGGGGCGGCCGCTCGTGCGGTCCTTTGGCTTGGCCTTGGTTTTGTCCGGCTTGTCCGGCTTATCGTTCGGCCTGTCCGGTTTTTTTGGTCTAGGCTTGTCGGCCTTGAACTGGGCAGCTGCTTGCGCTTTTGCAGCTGCTGTGATGCTGACTTCGAGTCGTTTGTCCTCCAGGGCTGCCAGGAGGCCGTCGACGACGTTGCCTCCACGGTCGGAGGCGACCGTGTCGAAGCAACGCGTGTAGATGAGACGCTCCGCGACGCGTTCTTCTCCGTTGAGAATCTTCTTGGCCTTGAAGCGTCTAATGTAGGTGAGTCGCGCTTCCCCCGCTGAGGCCACTGCTTGATGAGTATGTAGCGCTGCGTCGACGAGGGAGTAGGCGTAGGTTGTTTCGTCGGGGGTAGAGGTGACCGAGCGAAGCGTTTCCATAGCAATTTCGATTGCCGCGTTAGCGGCGGCCGTAAACACACCATAGCAGAGCAGGTGTCGATACTTGTCGCGGGAAGAAATTCTTGCGTTGTCCGTTAAAAAATTGTCGGCCTCGTCGTGTCGAGGGTTCCACAGGCGCGGGACTGTAGTGCCAAATGGGGGTAAGCAGTCCGCAAACGTACGGGACGTGAATTCTGACCACTCTCTAGGGTGGATGTACTCGAGAGGGTTGTTTTTACTGTCAGCTGGTAGAGCGTCGAGCTCGAGTCGTCCACCCGCAGCGCTGTCGGAGCTGGCTGTGGGGATGGCTGAAGTAGTTGGTTTGGTTGACGCGGTTGCGACGGATAGAGTTTCGACCTGGGCTGCTAACTGCTGAACAATCTGTGTCAGCAATTGCAGCCGATCTGGCTGCTGTTCCGGCGCGTCACCGGGCGCAACGGGGTAGAGGTCAGTAGGCAATACCGGGCGGTTTGCCATTTTTGTCTAAAGGAGTGTGTTTTCGTGCGTCGTGCAAGAGACTCAAGTGATCAACACCTTGCGTGGCTACCGAGAGCCACGATGCCGTTTGCGTGAGCGATAGCTCTCGCAAAAGGCAGAAGGTGGACACACAATCGCTGCTTGTGTGTTATATAGGGTGCGGACATTTTACTGTCCGTGCGCGCGTGTGCGCTTGAACCGTTAGGGAGATGTAGCGTCGGAGGTAACGCTTGTAACGGAGGTAACGCCGGTTACCTCGTAATTTAGCCCTGTAATTCAAACCTCTATATTACTAATATGACCAGAAAAAACCTAAGCCCGAGGAACTGTAGCGCTCTTCAATCCCCAGCGGCTTCGGGATTGAAGAGCACTAGAGTTATCATTAAAAATAATGATAACTTTTCCGTCCCGTACGGTACGTTTTTAACGCCCTTTATGGCATCCGCCCGCCTGTAGTCGCCTCTACCACCCGGTCTTACCGCAAGTGCGGACCATCAGCTTGAGAGCCCCGCCCGCGTGCCCCGCTTGTGCGCACCCTTAGGCGCACCCACAGGCGCCCAAAGGACCCACAGGCGTCTACACTACACGCCTACAACGGCCACGGCGCCACAACACGAACGTGCTGATATGCGGATCCCCTCAACTAGCAGCGGGATGCGGCCCCGCGTGTCGCCCGCCGCGCGCTGGGGGGGATACCCCTTATGCGCTCACAAGCGGGGAATAGCCTCGTAGAGGAGGTGGTGCTGTGGCCCGCCGGGTTCAAGGTGGTCGGTCGCGCTGCCAACGTGCGCCGCGTACGCATGGTCTGGCGGCAGCGGCGGCAGCAAATCGGCACCGAGTCGCAGCTCCCGTGCGAATCCGGTATCCTGTACAGATTGTATGATGACGGAATGATAATTCTATCATTCGCACTGTATAGGACCACGGCCGCGATAATGATAATTGTCACCCAGAAAATTAAGGAATGATAATTATCATTCCTGTATAGGAAGGGGGTAAGGGTCCTTCTGTTATCTTCAATAATGTTTTACAAGAAAAAGCAGTGGAGGTCACAAAAAATTCTTACAAGAAAAAGCAGTGGAGGCCACCAAGCAAAAAAAAAAAGGAGGAAAAAACCTAAGCCCGAGGAACAGGAAGGCATGCCACAGCACCAGCACTTCCCTCCTGAAAAGCGTCGCGGAGATTAGAACCCAGAGTGCCATGAAGAGCATCAGAAAGACGTTGCATGAATTCTCGTCGCACATCCCCCAAAAAACGCCGAAACGGAAGAGAAGTAGATCGACGAACAAAATGCTGCATACGGACATAACTGTCAAAGCGCAAGGAACGCGAGTCAGCGGCCCCCATGCCAGGGAAGCGACGAACAGCCACCAAAATAGCCAAGCGATCGACCAACTCAGCCGCCATCGGCGCCAACCGGCCCCCATCCTCCATGGCGAAGGGGTAGTAGTCATGGACCGACTGAACCGAAGGCGTGCCAAGCAAAGCGGAAGTGCGGAGGTCCGCATCAAGTTTGCCTTGCTGAGCTCCCAATGTAAGGCTGCCAGGGAGTGGAAGGCGAGCACCTATACGAGGAACGTTGGTGTTCGTGCGAGCACTTGTAACCGTCACATCAACAACAAGATGACGGTGCGGAGGCATGAAGTCCAACCAAACCACATCCCCAAGACGATCACGTGAAGCTCCCGACCGAATACGGCGGACCTCCAACCGCAAGTCCCGGGCCTTAGTAGCCCCCGCTTCAAGCATGAACTCTTCAAGCACGTGGACAATACGGTCGTGGATTTGAATGATATACCATGAGCACGGGCACCGGGGGATATGGTCCATGAGCATAGCGGCTGTTGAGCGCTCACCCGACATAAAGATGCTCGATACCGTCGACGAAGATCCATACCCGCGAGATTCTGAAGAGGCCTCATTGCACCGAGGGCATTTTCGAACATGAGCGGCACGCTCCGCAGTCAAGCCAAGCACCCGGTGGGCTGCCATCGTATAGCAATCGGATGGCACCTTGAAAATGGACTCATGTGAAGCGAAAAAGAGAGCCAAAGCCCCGCGACCCGTACCCGAAATCACCCTCATATAGTCCGGTGGGGAAAGTCTGCCGAAGGCCAAGAGGTCAAGGTAAGCCCCGGCACGAAGAATGCGCGAAATGCCCCGTTGAATGTGGCCCCCAGAATCTCCCAAGCGAGTGAGAGCATCGGGAGTCGGAAGTTGTAGGCTAGCGCTTGGGTAGCGGGTGCCACCGCACTGTTGACCGTAGATACCACCAACTCGACATCGGGCCCGGCATAATCAGAAAGGTTTTGGTTCAGTGTGTTAGTCAACACCACAAGCTCCGATTCCGAAAACCCGCCCATAGTGGAGATAGAGTCGTACGAATTGCGCAATTGGACCGCCCACGGTAAAGTAGAAGTGGCAACATTCAGTAGTTCATGTCGGATGAGACCGTACAAAGGACCTAGCGACTCGGACTCGTAATCAGTAATCAGGTTGGCGAGGGTCGCAGTGAATGAAGCATAGTGAGCAGATTCGGTGTCGAGCTCGAGGGACGGTTCATTAAGCCCCCCAAACTCCGCCGGGAGGGAGAGCTGTCGTTTAGCACAATTCAATTGATCGAGTGTTTGTGCGTCCAAAGAAACGCCCAAGATTCGATAAACTGTTGCACGAACGGCCCTATCTGCAGTAGCAAGGTACGGTCGGCAGATATCTGGGGGGAGGGTGCGGAGCAAGAAACCATAGCGGCGTACCGCACACGTGATCATCAAGCGGAAAGCGGCGTGTGTCCCTCCGAAGTCCGACATAGCAAAGCATAGAATCTTGTCCAAGAGGAGTTGATGAGCCTCAACGGTGTCTTGCAGCCAAGAGTGAACATAGTTCTCGTTACGAGACGCTGGAGGGCCGTCTGCCATCGAGAAAAGCAGTGGAGGTCCAACTACGGATATACGTATATGCTAATGAACCTTACTGTTATCGTGATTATTTCCGTAGATTTTATTCGCATGAAAATCGTATGGTCAAGCTCTAATTAAAATGACGTCATCACTAGAGGTAGTCGTAAGGGATAAGCGGTATAGAAAATTTAGCGACTGGAGTGAGATAATGCCAAGGATGACAGCTTGTTTACATTTTGGATAAATAGGCACTAAAACACATATTTAGAGGTGTTATTTCTATTCAGCGCTTGATCAGGGAAGGGTGGGTGGGTTGCGCGTAAGCCTCCGCATCACCCAAAAAAATTAAAGATCAAGCATCAACTGCAATGCATCAAAAAATGATGCATCAAAATTTTAATTCAATTCGTAATTCATGGACGCATTGATTATATAAGCCACTAATTCATGGACGCATTGATTATATAAGCCACTAATTCATGGACGCATTTATTATATAGGCCACTAATTCATGGATACATTGATTAAATGGGGCAGTTATTCACGGACGCATTGATTAAATGGGCCACTAATTCATGGATGCATTGATTAAATGGGGCACTAATTCGCGGACGCATTGATTAAATTCAGCACTAATTCATGGACGCATTGATGCGGGTGATGCAGGGCGAATATATTGATGCATCCTGCGCATCGGTATGTTGGCAAAATCATATTCTGGGTGCATGTTTTCAATTACATAAGTTTGTCTAGAAAACTAAAATGAGTTGGATATTGTATGGGACGTCCCATACAAGTTTGTTAAAATTTTGACCATTTTTTTGGTTCCCTCCCCCTCTTGACAACGGCCGCCTAGACTGGCCCGCCCACGAGTATAACCCTCTCCAGGTTGTGAGTTTAACCCTCTCCATGTTGTCTTGGCTGCAACGGAGTGACCCGCCGACTAGCCGCTCAATTGGGATCATCGGGAACATATATATGATGAGGATACTAATAATGAACAAACCAAAATCCATGTCGAAATTTGTAATATGCGGAGTATGCATGTACTGTCAATTCGCCACGTGCGATAAAGTATATGCATAGAGTAAATTTGATTAGACGCATGTGCATATTTCGACATTGTGCAGTATGCATTTGCATATTATGAAATGTTCGTGCGCATTGTGCATCTTGTTTGTAAAAACATGACGCATTCGCGTACAAATTCAGTGCGTTAAAAGCTTGTAGATCTATTAGACTACACCGGTACACCCCCTATGCTACATTCTGAAATACCATAAGAGACACCTCTAGCGATCCCTCTGATGTCGATTTTTGCGCGTCCCCGTGCTTCTTGCCTGCAGCACTGAACAAAGGCTCAACTCATGCAGACGATGCAAGCAATGCAAAAAATCCACGAGCCATTCTGGCTACATTGGGATAGCGCCAAGAATGTACCCTCCACCACTCCAATACGTCGAACGCAATCCCGTCTGGATTGTTTTGCCGCACTTGTGGCAAGGCTAGGTATTCATCAAGCTCCGCTGTCGCGCTGAGAACCCCTTGTTCCTCCCCCAACCGAGACGGAGTCTCGTCAATTTCGTCCTCTGCAGTGCAGTCACATTTCATAATTTCACAATTCACATCATAACTGAAAGATGAAAGGTGATGAAGGATGAAAGAATTAAATTTCAATTACCGCAGTGACTATTATTCATTAAGACATACGCGAGTTAATCACGCAATGAATTGACGTGAGCTCATTAATAAAACTCTAATTCATACAATTGCATAACGTAATCACATGCAGCGCGCAGCAGCTCCATTATATTGGCCAGTCCGCCCGTCCTCGCCTTCTTCGGCGGTGGTTCTGTGGCCGCCTTTGGCTGAGCTTCCACCGACGGGTTAGATGTAGATTTTTCAAGTGCCCAATCAGCAGCAAACACAGCTCGCGTGTAGCCATAAGCTTTCTCCCGCATCTGCCTGTCAGCCGTCGGAAAATCGAAGTTTTTCCACCTACACATACGAATGATATAAACAAAAGCAAATTACATCATGTCAAACCAACACTATCAAATACATATAAACAACAATATAAACCCATATAAACATAGGGCATACCTAACGTCCAATGTGGTTGCGATTAGTAAGTCCTCTTGGTGCCCTTGTCGGTCGGACACGAGGCGCCTTTGCACGGCTTCCTTGAAGGCTTCCCTCACTTTCGCCACTGCTGGTAGAATGGCCGGAGACTACAAACAACAAACACATCGATGTCAGTCGGGTGGTGAAACAATGCTGTCACACAAGAAGCATAGCAACAAGGTTTACCTTAATCTTTTGGATCTGTCCATCAATCACGGCAACTGCATGATTGTAACTGTCCAAACAAGTCAGCAAAGTCCCAAAGACCGGCATGACATTGCTGATTGTCGGACGAGTTGTAGCCTCCATGGTCGCCATAACCTCTAAGCAACATCCCAGCACCACCCCCTAAAGTGGAATTGCAAGTAAGATATTAAAACACACATCATACGGCATTGAGATTCAGGCGCAGTGTGGAAGCAAACAACACTCACCAGCTGAAAACAAATGTCCACCTCGTCATCCGACATCGAGTGGTCCTTAAAGGTTGAGCCGTCCTCGTTGACCGCGCAGCCTTGAGGGAAGTCCTTGTTGTACCTCTTTAGAGCTGCTCGATTGGCCCCAATCCATTGGAACTGGGGAATGACACCTCCCCATCTTGTCGAAGAACAACGTGGGGGCTTGGAAACCTGCAGCTTCAAATGTTCTTGAATCTCCTTCATCTTCAGCCAGCCCTTGGAGGAACGGTGGAGATGCGCTGCAATACCCCTCACCTTCGTTTACAAGAACGCATATGTGCTCAGCGTTTGACAAACACTTCGTCATCAAGCATAAGCTAGATTACCATCAACCTAATACCTTCTTTGTCAAAGTGAACGCAACATCGTCCTTCAGCGCATCCATCAGCGCATTTTGAAGCCGATGGCAGACACACGGCGCTCCCTCGAACTTGATGAAGGCCTAAACATAATGTCGGAAACCATTTCAGCAAAAAATCATAAGCCTTTGTTAGACATTCGACAGTCAAAAAGCGTGGGACTCATCTTCAGCATGTTGCTGCCTTCATCTGTTGTAACCCCGAGGATCTCTTGACCCACGGTGTCAACCATCTCTCCATTGTCTGCAGGATTTGGATGATACTCCCCAATCCCAAAGCGCACGAGTGCTTTCTTCGACAACATCATGATATTTTCAGCAGTGTGCAACACCTAATATAAAGAATGGAGCAGAATTTAGCAAGGCATATGTTAATTACTGAGATCATCAATCAAATGATCCGTACTAAAATGAAAAGCAAATTCTTTGCTACCATACATACCTCGCTGAAGGGCTCACACATCAGCAGTTTCTCATGTAGCACGAAAGAGCTGTCAACCCAGTAGCCCAACACGCCTAGCAGTGAGATGCCGTTTTCTCCCCATATGTCGGCTGCAAGGCATGGTCCGACACCCAATTCCTTCTGATTTAAGGCTATTGAGTCCTGCAAGTCATGGGAAACGGTTAAAAAAAAAAAATCTGATAACAAAGACGTGTCGGAGACATACAAGGTAAACGTACCTTAATATCAGTCAGTGATTCGATAGCAAGTGCATGGATATCCTTGATGACTGTGGCAGTCATCGGCGGAGAGTATCGTCCCCCGCTGATAGCAGCGATATAGGTCCGAAAACGTGTGTCTTTTTCGGGCATCGAAAACGGCCTATTCGACTTCGCTACCCACGTCGCACATATCCGGTGAAGATAGTTGCGTTGCTCAGCCGGCAGTGGCATAACCCGAGAGGTCTCGACCTTAGCTACAGGTTTGGCGCCTGTTAGAACTTCTTCAAGTGTTACCTACATTGAAAAACAGCGCGCAAATATTTTCGAAATGCGGACTTGACACGACAAAGCGTAGACGGGGTCGAGGATAAAGTATGTAACGACACGGGCCGTCAAAGAGCAAGAGCCCTGAAAAAGTTGGAAAAATTCAAAAAATAGCATACCTTGTGGTCGGCCACCGCGGTCTTGACGAGTTGAGAGCCATGCAGTCGAAGCAAATGGTTCCGCAGGTTGGTGGTGTTGCATGCCGACAATATCGTGTGGCCGTAGTTACACTTCGAGACCTTTAATTACACCCTTACCCGTCAAGTACTTCGGTCCGAAGTGTGACCAAACACTTGATACACGGGCGTGCTTCACCTCTATTCTCCCGTCCTCGTCCGCGTCGACGGTGATGGGAGCGCCGGATAGCGAAACGCCTTCGCCGAATGAAGCGCTAGACTTCGACAGGCTAGTCAACGAAAGTGGGACAACGACAGAAGCAGATTCCTTAGCTGCGTCTCTAGATGCTCCATCGTCGTCATCACATGAGCGTGACTTCAGATAGGCATCTATCATAGCTTGGCTCGCAGGATCTTGCAGGTGGGAAGCAGGCTCGAGCGTATCGCTTCCGCTCGGCAGGCATTCCCAACGAATCTGGTAGTGGGGGACCCCCAAACGGAAAACCTCAGCCAACACAACTCCAACCGCATAAGAATCCTTACCAGCGTGAGCATCGAAGTGACTAGTAGGGGTGCGCAGTGGGCCTTCGGAAGCGCCTTGGGGCTTCAGTGATTGTTGTTGAGGCAAAGTTTGTCGGGGGCGGCCACGTTTCCGCATTGTCGCAGGTTTTTCGAAAACAAACCGCGGTTGTAGGGACTGTGTGGCGACGGCTAACGGGGGAATAATGATGGTTTGACAATTGCTGTGCAGAATTTGTATTAAACGTCGTCGCAACGCCCGGCAATTCTCGCCCTCGATGTAATTCAAAATTTCAAACTCTTTATTATCAATATGACCACAGATTTGGCGAGGCGCGTACATTCGGCGGGTGAAGCGTAAGAGTATAGTGTGAGTGTATTGTACAACAACAAACAATCGCAATCCAAGTTTGGCTCAAATGTGACCGTTGATTTGAAACTCACGCACATCGGACGGTGCACTTGGCTTGCAAGACATGCCGTAGTCCACGTGTGACAAACGTCAATGCACGTCGACCACAGGTGAGTGAGGTGACGGGTCGCGTCTGTGGAGTCAACGCCCATTTCAAAATTCGAATCATCGTCGATTAAACGCGTATGACTCAACTACGGGTTACCGTACCTTTAGACGCGTGAGAAGCAGTAAACTTTCAACGGTATTTCTCACATCCGTACCATGTACTTAGTATATCTATTAAATGTGTACGTGAAAGAATGATATACAAATTATCCCTAATTGAATATAATAAATTAGATGCATCGATGCGGTTGATGTTCCAAAAATGTACAGGTAATTCGTTGTGCATTGATTATATAGGCCACTAATTCATGGACGCATTGATTATATAAGCCACTAATTCATATGGACGCATTGATTATATGGGGCAGTAATTCATGGACGCATTGATTATATGGGGCAGTAATTCATGGACGCATTGATTATATATGCCACTAATTCATGGACGCATTGATTAAGTGGGGCACTAATTCATGGACGCATTGATTAAATGGGCCACTAATTCATGGATGCATTGATTAAATGGGGCACTAATTCGTGGACGCATTGATTAAAATTAGCACTAATTCATGGACGCATTGATGCGGATGATGCGGCATACGCATCATGATGCAATGAATACATCGATGTTTGATGCGGAGGCTTAGTTGCGCGAGCCGAATGGGCGAGCGCAAACGCAGAAGGTGGCTGCTACCAGCTAGAGGAGCTGCTCTATAGGTATAGTAGGTAGGCGTCCACCGCGGACAATTTATTGTGCTTGTGGCGCTTTGTCTCCGCGCGTTGCCTTAGGCGGACTCAACATGGTACGTTAACTAACCGTTAAACCCCAATATTTTACCAATATTAGAAGAATCAAGCTAGCGAGCAGGCGCGTGTAGTATTTGTATCTAATTGTATTTGTATCTAATTGTATTTGTATCTAATCCTTAATGCGCACACCAGAATTTGTACGGGCAATGATATCCAATGATCGGGCATGCGTATCTGCTGGCGATTGACGGTAATTCGAAAATGGGCATTTTTTCAAGGTGACGTGTTGTGCTCGTGATGACGCTTGCTGTTGACATGCTGCAAAATATGCCGCCAGTTTGATGAATTGCGAGAAGCACAACATGAACTTTGACAGTGATAGATTCAATTTATGTGTATTAACTAAATCAGCGCTAGCCATCGTAAGCTAGAACTATTCTTTATGTTCCATCTCATCAGGAGGCGTGAATTTCTCTCATATTTCTTACTGTCCTCATCATCATTCCGTGATCCTCTTGTCACTCTTGCCCTCTTGTTTCCCCTCCCACTTTCCCTGTCCGTGCTCATCTGGTTCTTCTTGTAAGCAATTTTTTTAATCACCGATGAAGAGCAGGCGCGCAGCCTTTAGGGAGTGCGGGTGTGGGCTCAGCTGCCAGTCCCATATTCCGGGGGCGGAAAAAAACCAGGCCGCCGAGCAGCCTTTATTCCGTACTTTGATGTACAAGTACATGGGTACGACTACCAGTACGAACGCTCCCAGGTATATATAGTATGTACCCTATTTGTGTGTTATTTGCATTATCATGGACAATTGGCGATAATATTTGTACCCTATATTTGTGTGTTACTTGTGTTCATCCTTATCGTCGACAGTTGGCGATAAGGGGGCCACGAGGCCTGCCAGGCTGCCAGAAGCAGGAACGCGCTGTCACCGTTGGATATCGATGTCACTGCCAGTTCTTCATTTGCACCCGTTCGATATCAAAGGGATATACACTCCTCCACAAAAGAAAAACAGGCGAGCAGCCTTTTTTACATTCTGTAATCTACAGGTACGACCAGCCAGTACGAACGCCCGCTGTTGGTATTTGTACCCTATATTTGTGTGTTACTTGTATTCATGCCTTATCATCGACAGTTGGCGATAAGGGGGCCACGAGGCCTGCCAGCTGCCAGCAGCAGGAACACGCGCTGTCACGCTTGCGTTGGGAGTAGTGCGGCATATGCACCCCGTTAAATATTTACAGTTTCTTACAAGAAAAAGCAGGGGAGGCCACCAAGCAAAAAGAATAAAAGAGGAAAAACCCCGTTAATATGAGAGGGGATATAGCATGCATCAAATTCCCACCCCCCCCCAAAATCGACTACTACCTGTAGCCACCCGGACATGTCCACAATAATCCTTCCGCCACGACAACTATGTATGCCATCCGACACCATAACAGTAATAAATACGGCAGAACATAATAACGATAGCTACGGAGCGACGCGTCAGCACCACGGGTACATAGAGCTGTGAAGACGGAACAGCTCGTGAGTAGAACTAGTCGATAGTAAACGTACCACAAAGTCCTGATCGTAATCTCCAACACTATATCGTTTAGGGTTTAGGGTTTTTTCTCCACACGCTACATCCCTATCTATAAATATAGCTGCCGAACACTGACTGTGCAAAACTATGATAGCAGTAGTGGCACTCATCGATCTCATCTCCGAAGTGACTATAATAGCGGAGGCTCTCCGTTGAGAAACCTTCACAACCGCCGTTCATTCTACATACGCTGCTAATCCTTACCGTTTCCGACTTCCTAGTCGGCGTCCATCGTCCTACTGGCGGGTGCGTATAGTGACTCCATTATTTACGTGCCTGTTACCCTATAGTTGTTACTGACTACTGACAGCTAGCCTGAATAGTATATGTATATGTAGTTCTAGATGTTTTTCGACTAAGACACAGCATACCTGCTCAGACTGAATGATCAACGGTGTACCGGCGTCTGTATCTTCTGCAGGCCCGCTACTTCAATCCATACTCATCTTCGCCCAAGTACACCTACCTGGACACCTGTGTGACGATATATATACATACCATGGCCAAGACATCCGCCATGTCCGCAGCGTTCTTCCTTGCCGCTACCCTACTTGTTGCTTTGTTCATGCTGGGTGATTCTACTACAACACTGCCTGCCGGATTCAGTCGCTATCGAAGTCCCGCTATTACGACTCTGACTGAGAAGATCATGTCCTCTCTGCTGACTCTCGTCGACTGTTACAAGACGAACAGTTTGTGAGTAGTAAAGCGCTCGAGGTATGCCGCAACTTGGCGTCGGTTTCTTTGCTATGAAGCTATCCCTCTCCTCAGGGGACAGGGGCAATTGAAGGAGAGGGGGACAGGGACAATTGAATATATATTGTGGATAATAAATAATATACGATTAGGTTTATTATTTGTTTCCAAAGGAAGTATCAACCAGTAAAGAAGAAAGGAACACAAGCACATAAGCAGGAGAGGGAGAGAGATATTTGTACATAAGTAATTTATGTAAGTATTTTGTTTTTTGGCAATTTTAACTGCTAGAACACTACATCCGTGGAAAGTATTCGGTATAAATAACGTATCGGGTACTTGTACTAGTGCTATTACGTAATGTCACAGGACACTACTCGCCACCTGTAGAGGGTGCCGGTGCGGGTTCTCTGCCAGTCCCATATCCCGGGGTTGCAAAAAAAAAAAAAAAAAAACTACTCGCCACACGATTGAGAAGCATACACATTCACCGATTGTACGCTTCCCATGAGGCTAGTTGCTGTGGAAGGTGGTGCCTGATCTTGAACTGTTATTCGCCTACTATGTACCGAATTCTTGTCCCTCACGGGTCTCCAGCCCGGGACCTTCGGCACACTAGGCCACATACAAGCTTAATCGACAACGACGAAGAATGGATGTCACTTAGTGGCCTGCACGACACTGCAGCAATTGCGAGAGACTCGTGTGGGGCACTGAACACAAGGATGAGCCACATTGTTTACATCAATTCTTTAAATAAATATGTTGCCAAAACCTAAGTATGGCATTGCGACGACCATCCGTGTAGGTGGCAGCTTCTATTTTGTGGCGTTTCGACTGATACGAATAAGCCCAGCACAGCCAAGTGGTTACCCGAGTCATCCATCACATTACTGGCAGGAAAGTGGAGACAAGAAGCCACACGCCACAAGCAAGTGAAATCAGCGTTGCCCAGACGTTGGGCTTAGACGTCATATAAGTACCTGTCGCACAGGGACAGCACAGCACGTATAAGGACGACAGTAGGACGTTGTCATTCATTGAGTGTTATGTGTGGGAACTGCTAGGTACATTTCAACTCGCTATAATCTTTGTGGTAGTGTGATAAAGCCGCGACGGTCACAAAAAAGTCAGTACCATTTGCTGACACACAAATCAGCCGTCGATAAACAACGTATGTATTTGACATGTAGTAGACATTCTGCTTTGCCCGTACATATATAGTATGGTAGGATTTGAACCTGATGTTGCCGAGCGCAGTGACCGCCGGCATGTAGGGGTTGGTAGCGACTCAGTGTACATCACTATAGCGACACATAGCGACTATCGCTATGTAACTCCTCGTGAGAGCAATTTGCAGAAACAAGAGCCAAGCCTTGTGGAATTTTTATTTTTCCTGTCTCGTTCTGACTGGTGGTTCTCCACTTATTTTCGAGTAATCAATGTTACACACTTAGCTGAAAGTAGAATAGTAAAAGAATAGTAAAATAAATAGTAAAATACAGTCACAAATCTTATCTTCGAAAATGTGAAAATGAGTATTAACATACAGGTACGAACGCTCATGAGACGAAGCATCATGATTTCTTGATACGACGAGCGGCATGAGGAGCATCATAACTGAGAATATGCAAGGACTATATTGGGTTCGAACCTGCTGATGCGGCGACAAAACTTTCAGCTTCTTTGGACAGGCAGTCCGCGGACGGTGGATAGTCACACTTGCAAATAACAAAACCTTTGGCGGCGCTTAGTTTGGTATCCTCCAAGCTCCCGGAAGAGGAATCGGGTGCTGCTTCAGCGGCAGCCTCTATTAGAATCGATGTGAAATCCCAGAAGCATTGCATGAATTTTTCGTAATCTGCCTTGCAGTCGCCATTACAACTAGCATCATACTCCTCCTTGCTGACGATGATGGCGTCGTTCCCACTGTTCCCAGCGCCGCTGTATGAACTCACGGTTTCTGCCACGTTGGGGGCCGCCTCCGTATTGGCTACCTGGGGGCAGCTTTCTATGAACTCGGCTACGCAAGTTGCGGCATCCTCGAGCGCTTTACTACTCACAAACTGTTCGTCTTGTAACAGTCGACGAGAGTCAGCAGAGAGGACATGACTTCTCATCAGAGTCGTAATAGCGGGACTTCGATAGCGACTGAATCCGGCAGGCAGTGTTGTAGTAGAATCACCCAGCATGAACAAAGCAACAAGTAGGGTAGCGGCAAGGAAGAACGCTGCGGACATGGCGGATGTCTTGGCCATGGTATGTATATATATCGTCACCAGGTGTCCAGGTAGGTGTACTTGGGCGAAGATGAGTATGGATTGAAGTAGCGGGCCTGCAGAAGATACAGACGCCGGTACACGTTGATCATTCAGTCTGAGCAGGTATGCTGTGTCTTAGTCGAAAAACAATCTAGAACTACATATACATATACTATTCAGGCTAGCTGTCAGTAGTCAGTAACAACTATAGGGTAACAGGCACGTAAATAATGGAGTCACTATACGCACCCGCAGTAGGACGATGGACGCCGACTAGGAAGTCGGAAACGGTAAGGATTAGCACGTATGTAGAATGAACGGCGGTTGTGAAGGTTTCTCAACGGAGAGCCTCGCTATTTATAGTCACTTCGGAGATGAGATCGATGAGTGCCACTACTGCTATCATAGTTTGCACAGTCAGTGTTCGGCAGCTATATTTATAGATAGGGATGTAGCGTTGGAGAAAAAAACCCTAAACCCTAAACGATATAGTGTTGGAGATTACGATCAGGACTTTGTGGTACGTTTACTATCGCTAGTTCTACTCACGAGCTGTTCCGTCTTCACAGCTCTATGTACCCGTGGTGCTGACGCGTCGCTCCGTAGCTATCGTTATTATGTTCTGCCGTATTTATTACTGTTATGGTGGTCGGATGGCATACATAGTTGTCGTGGCGGAAGGATTTATTGTGGACATGTCCGGTGGCTACAGGTAGTAGTCGATTTTGGGGGGGGTGGGAATTTGATGCATGCTATATCCCTCTCATATTTAACGGGGTTTTTCCTCTTTTATTCTTTTTGCTTGGTGGCCTCCCCTGCTTTTTCTTGTAAGAAACTGTAAATATTTAACGGGTGCATATGCCGCACTACTCCCAACGCAACGGTGACAGCGCGTTCCTGCTGCTGGCAGCCTGGCAGGCCTCGTGGCCCCCTTATCGCCAACTGTCGATGATAAGGATGAATACAAGTAACACACAAATATAGGGTACAAATACCAACAGCGGGCGTTCGTACTGGCTGGTCGTACCTGTAGATTACAGAATGTAAAAAAGGCTGCTCGCCTGCTTTTCTTTTGTGGAGGAGTGTATATCCCTTTGATATCGAACGGGTGCAAATGAAGAACTGGCAGTGACATCGATATCCAACGGTGACAGCGCGTTCCTGCTTCTGGCAGCCTGGCAGGCCTCGTGGCCCCCTTATCGCCAACTGTCGACGATAAGGATGAACACAAGTAACACACAAATATAGGGTACAAATACCAACAGCGGGCGTTCGTACTGGCTGGTCGTACCTGTAGATTACAGAATGTAAAAAAGGCTGCTCACCTGTTTTTCTTTTGTGGAGGAGTGTATATCCCTTTGATATCGAACAGGTGCAATAAATGCAGAACTGGCAGTGACATCGATATCCAACGGTGACATCGCGTTCCTGCTGCTGGCAGGCCTCGTGGCCCCCTTATCGCCAATTGTCCATGATAATGCAAATAACACACAAATAGGGTACATACTATATATACCTGGGAGCGTTCGTACTGGTAGTCGTACCCATGTACTTGTACATCAAAGTACGGAATAAAGGCTGCTCGGCGGCCTGGTTTTTTTCCGCCCCCGGAATATGGGACTGGCAGCTGAGCCCACACCCGCACTCCCTAAAGGCTGCGCGCCTGCTCTTCATCGGTGATTAAAAAAATTGCTTACAAGAAGAACCAGATGAGCACGGACAGGGAAAGTGGGAGGGGAAACAAGAGGGCAAGAGTGACAAGAGGATCACGGAATGATGATGAGGACAGTAAGAAATATGAGAGAAATTCACGCCTCCTGATGAGATGGAACATAAAGAATAGTTCTAGCTTACGATGGCTAGCGCTGATTTAGTTAATACACATAAATTGAATCTATCACTGTCAAAGTTCATGTTGTGCTTCTCGCAATTCATCAAACTGGCGGCATATTTTGCAGCATGTCAACAGCAAGCGTCATCACGAGCACAACACGTCACCTTGAAAAAATGCCCATTTTCGAATTACCGTCAATCGCCAGCAGATACGCATGCCCGATCATTGGATATCATTGCCCGTACAAATTCTGGTGTGCGCATTAAGGATTAGATACAAATACAATTAGATACAAATACAATTAGATACAAATACTACACGCGCCTGCTCGCTAGCTTGATTCTTCTAATATTGGTAAAATATTGGGGT
Organism: Tetraselmis chui; assembly: GCA_026401115.1. Taxonomy (NCBI): domain Eukaryota; kingdom Viridiplantae; phylum Chlorophyta; class Chlorodendrophyceae; order Chlorodendrales; family Chlorodendraceae; genus Tetraselmis; species Tetraselmis chui. Next base: position 34,910 of record JAPMLY010002355.1, on the reverse strand, counting down.
TTAACGGTTAGTTAACGTACCATGTTGAGTCCGCCTAAGGCAACGCGCGGAGACAAAGCGCCACAAGCACAATAAATTGTCCGCGGTGGACGCCTACCTACTATACCTATAGAGCAGCTCCTCTAGCTGGTAGCAGCCACCTTCTGCGTTTGCGCTCGCCCATTCGGCTCGCGCAACTAAGCCTCCGCATCAAACATCGATGTATTCATTGCATCATGATGCGTATGCCGCATCATCCGCATCAATGCGTCCATGAATTAGTGCTAATTTTAATCAATGCGTCCACGAATTAGTGCCCCATTTAATCAATGCATCCATGAATTAGTGGCCCATTTAATCAATGCGTCCATGAATTAGTGCCCCACTTAATCAATGCGTCCATGAATTAGTGGCATATATAATCAATGCGTCCATGAATTACTGCCCCATATAATCAATGCGTCCATGAATTACTGCCCCATATAATCAATGCGTCCATATGAATTAGTGGCTTATATAATCAATGCGTCCATGAATTAGTGGCCTATATAATCAATGCACAACGAATTACCTGTACATTTTTGGAACATCAACCGCATCGATGCATCTAATTTATTATATTCAATTAGGGATAATTTGTATATCATTCTTTCACGTACACATTTAATAGATATACTAAGTACATGGTACGGATGTGAGAAATACCGTTGAAAGTTTACTGCTTCTCACGCGTCTAAAGGTACGGTAACCCGTAGTTGAGTCATACGCGTTTAATCGACGATGATTCGAATTTTGAAATGGGCGTTGACTCCACAGACGCGACCCGTCACCTCACTCACCTGTGGTCGACGTGCATTGACGTTTGTCACACGTGGACTACGGCATGTCTTGCAAGCCAAGTGCACCGTCCGATGTGCGTGAGTTTCAAATCAACGGTCACATTTGAGCCAAACTTGGATTGCGATTGTTTGTTGTTGTACAATACACTCACACTATACTCTTACGCTTCACCCGCCGAATGTACGCGCCTCGCCAAATCTGTGGTCATATTGATAATAAAGAGTTTGAAATTTTGAATTACATCGAGGGCGAGAATTGCCGGGCGTTGCGACGACGTTTAATACAAATTCTGCACAGCAATTGTCAAACCATCATTATTCCCCCGTTAGCCGTCGCCACACAGTCCCTACAACCGCGGTTTGTTTTCGAAAAACCTGCGACAATGCGGAAACGTGGCCGCCCCCGACAAACTTTGCCTCAACAACAATCACTGAAGCCCCAAGGCGCTTCCGAAGGCCCACTGCGCACCCCTACTAGTCACTTCGATGCTCACGCTGGTAAGGATTCTTATGCGGTTGGAGTTGTGTTGGCTGAGGTTTTCCGTTTGGGGGTCCCCCACTACCAGATTCGTTGGGAATGCCTGCCGAGCGGAAGCGATACGCTCGAGCCTGCTTCCCACCTGCAAGATCCTGCGAGCCAAGCTATGATAGATGCCTATCTGAAGTCACGCTCATGTGATGACGACGATGGAGCATCTAGAGACGCAGCTAAGGAATCTGCTTCTGTCGTTGTCCCACTTTCGTTGACTAGCCTGTCGAAGTCTAGCGCTTCATTCGGCGAAGGCGTTTCGCTATCCGGCGCTCCCATCACCGTCGACGCGGACGAGGACGGGAGAATAGAGGTGAAGCACGCCCGTGTATCAAGTGTTTGGTCACACTTCGGACCGAAGTACTTGACGGGTAAGGGTGTAATTAAAGGTCTCGAAGTGTAACTACGGCCACACGATATTGTCGGCATGCAACACCACCAACCTGCGGAACCATTTGCTTCGACTGCATGGCTCTCAACTCGTCAAGACCGCGGTGGCCGACCACAAGGTATGCTATTTTTTGAATTTTTCCAACTTTTTCAGGGCTCTTGCTCTTTGACGGCCCGTGTCGTTACATACTTTATCCTCGACCCCGTCTACGCTTTGTCGTGTCAAGTCCGCATTTCGAAAATATTTGCGCGCTGTTTTTCAATGTAGGTAACACTTGAAGAAGTTCTAACAGGCGCCAAACCTGTAGCTAAGGTCGAGACCTCTCGGGTTATGCCACTGCCGGCTGAGCAACGCAACTATCTTCACCGGATATGTGCGACGTGGGTAGCGAAGTCGAATAGGCCGTTTTCGATGCCCGAAAAAGACAAACGTTTTCGGACCTATATCATTGCTATCAGCGGGGGACGATACTCTCCGCCGATGACTGCCACAGTCATCAAGGATATCCATGCACTTGCTATCGAATCACTGACTGATATTAAGGTACGTTTACCTTGTATGTCTCCGACACGTCTTTGTTATCAGATTTTTTTTTTTTAACCGTTTCCCATGACTTGCAGGACTCAATAGCCTTAAATCAGAAGGAATTGGGTGTCGGACCATGCCTTGCAGCCGACATATGGGGAGAAAACGGCATCTCACTGCTAGGCGTGTTGGGCTACTGGGTTGACAGCTCTTTCGTGCTACATGAGAAACTGCTGATGTGTGAGCCCTTCAGCGAGGTATGTATGGTAGCAAAGAATTTGCTTTTCATTTTAGTACGGATCATTTGATTGATGATCTCAGTAATTAACATATGCCTTGCTAAATTCTGCTCCATTCTTTATATTAGGTGTTGCACACTGCTGAAAATATCATGATGTTGTCGAAGAAAGCACTCGTGCGCTTTGGGATTGGGGAGTATCATCCAAATCCTGCAGACAATGGAGAGATGGTTGACACCGTGGGTCAAGAGATCCTCGGGGTTACAACAGATGAAGGCAGCAACATGCTGAAGATGAGTCCCACGCTTTTTGACTGTCGAATGTCTAACAAAGGCTTATGATTTTTTGCTGAAATGGTTTCCGACATTATGTTTAGGCCTTCATCAAGTTCGAGGGAGCGCCGTGTGTCTGCCATCGGCTTCAAAATGCGCTGATGGATGCGCTGAAGGACGATGTTGCGTTCACTTTGACAAAGAAGGTATTAGGTTGATGGTAATCTAGCTTATGCTTGATGACGAAGTGTTTGTCAAACGCTGAGCACATATGCGTTCTTGTAAACGAAGGTGAGGGGTATTGCAGCGCATCTCCACCGTTCCTCCAAGGGCTGGCTGAAGATGAAGGAGATTCAAGAACATTTGAAGCTGCAGGTTTCCAAGCCCCCACGTTGTTCTTCGACAAGATGGGGAGGTGTCATTCCCCAGTTCCAATGGATTGGGGCCAATCGAGCAGCTCTGAAGAGGTACAACAAGGACTTCCCTCAAGGCTGCGCGGTCAACGAGGACGGCTCAACCTTTAAGGACCACTCGATGTCGGATGACGAGGTGGACATTTGTTTTCAGCTGGTGAGTGTTGTTTGCTTCCACACTGCGCCTGAATCTCAATGCCGTATGATGTGTGTTTTAATATCTTACTTGCAATTGCACTTTAGGGGGTGGTGCTGGGATGTTGCTTAGAGGTTCTGGCGACCATGGAGGCTACAACTCGTCCAACAATCAGCAATGTCATGCCGGTCTTTGGGACTTTGCTGACTTGTTTGGACAGTTACAATCATGCAGTTGCCGTGATTGATGGACAGATCCAAAAGATTAAGGTAAACCTTGTTGCTATGCTTCTTGTGTGACAGCATTGTTTCACCACCCGACTGACATCGATGTGTTTGTTGTTTGTAGTCTCCGGCCATTCTACCAGCAGTGGCGAAAGTGAGGGAAGCCTTCAAGGAAGCCGTGCAAAGGCGCCTCGTGTCCGACCGACAAGGGCACCAAGAGGACTTACTAATCGCAACCACATTGGACGTTAGGTATGCCCTATGTTTATATGGGTTTATATTGTTGTTTATATGTATTTGATAGTGTTGGTTTGACATGATGTAATTTGTTTTTGTTTATATCATTCGTATGTGTAGGTGGAAAAACTTCGACTTTCCGACGGCTGACAGGCAGATGCGGGAGAAAGCTTATGGCTACACGCGAGCTGTGTTTGCTGCTGATTGGGCACTTGAAAAATCTACATCTAACCCGTCGGTGGAAGCTCAGCCAAAGGCGGCCACAGAACCACCGCCGAAGAAGGCGAGGACGGGCGGACTGGCCAATATGATGGAGCTGCTTCGCGCTGCAGGTGATTACGTTATGCAATTGTATGAATTAGAGTTTTATTAATGAGCTCACGTCAATTCATTGCGTGATTAACTCGCGTATGTCTTAATGAATAATAGTCACTGCGGTAATTGAAATTTAATTCTTTCATCCTTCATCACCTTTCATCTTTCAGTTATGATGTGAATTGTGAAATTATGAAATGTGACTGCACTGCAGAGGACGAAATTGACGAGACTCCGTCTCGGTTGGGGGAGGAACAAGGGGTTCTCAGCGCGACAGCGGAGCTTGATGAATACCTAGCCTTGCCACAAGTGCGGCAAAACAATCCAGACGGGATTGCGTTCGACGTATTGGAGTGGTGGAGGGTACATTCTTGGCGCTATCCCAATGTAGCCAGAATGGCTCGTGGATTTTTTGCATTGCCTGCATCGTCTGCTGAGTTGAGCGTTTGTTCAGTGCTGCAGGCAAGAAGCACGGGGACGCGCAAAAATCGACATCAGAGGGATCGCTAGAGGTGTCTCTTATGGTATTTCAGAATGTAGCATAGGGGGTGTACCGGTGTAGTCTAATAGATCTACAAGCTTTTAACGCACTGAATTTGTACGCGAATGCGTCATGTTTTTACAAACAAGATGCACAATGCGCACGAACATTTCATAATATGCAAATGCATACTGCACAATGTCGAAATATGCACATGCGTCTAATCAAATTTACTCTATGCATATACTTTATCGCACGTGGCGAATTGACAGTACATGCATACTCCGCATATTACAAATTTCGACATGGATTTTGGTTTGTTCATTATTAGTAAGTTTTCTAGACAAACTTATGTAATTGAAAACATGCACCCAGAATATGATTTTGCCAACATACCGATGCGCAGGATGCATCAATATATTCGCCCTGCATCACCCGCATCAATGCGTCCATGAATTAGTGCTGAATTTAATCAATGCGTCCGCGAATTAGTGCCCCATTTAATCAATGCATCCATGAATTAGTGGCCCATTTAATCAATGCGTCCGTGAATAACTGCCCCATTTAATCAATGTATCCATGAATTAGTGGCCTATATAATAAATGCGTCCATGAATTAGTGGCTTATATAATCAATGCGTCCATGAATTAGTGGCTTATATAATCAATGCGTCCATGAATTACGAATTGAATTAAAATTTTGATGCATCATTTTTTGATGCATTGCAGTTGATGCTTGATCTTTAATTTTTTTGGGTGATGCGGAGGCTTACGCGCAACCCACCCACCCTTCCCTGATCAAGCGCTGAATAGAAATAACACCTCTAAATATGTGTTTTAGTGCCTATTTATCCAAAATGTAAACAAGCTGTCATCCTTGGCATTATCTCACTCCAGTCGCTAAATTTTCTATACCGCTTATCCCTTACGACTACCTCTAGTGATGACGTCATTTTAATTAGAGCTTGACCATACGATTTTCATGCGAATAAAATCTACGGAAATAATCACGATAACAGTAAGGTTCATTAGCATATACGTATATCCGTAGTTGGACCTCCACTGCTTTTCTCGATGGCAGACGGCCCTCCAGCGTCTCGTAACGAGAACTATGTTCACTCTTGGCTGCAAGACACCGTTGAGGCTCATCAACTCCTCTTGGACAAGATTGTATGCTTTGCTATGTCGGACTTCGGAGGGACACACGCCGCTTTCCGCTTGATGATCACGTGTGCGGTACGCCGCTATGGTTTCTTGCTCCGCACCCTCCCCCCAGATATCTGCCGACCGTACCTTGCTACTGCAGATAGGGCCGTTCGTGCAACAGTTTATCGAATCTTGGGCGTTTCTTTGGACGCACAAACACTCGATCAATTGAATTGTGCTAAACGACAGCTCTCCCTCCCGGCGGAGTTTGGGGGGCTTAATGAACCGTCCCTCGAGCTCGACACCGAATCTGCTCACTATGCTTCATTCACTGCGACCCTCGCCAACCTGATTACTGATTACGAGTCCGAGTCGCTAGGTCCTTTGTACGGTCTCATCCGACATGAACTACTGAATGTTGCCACTTCTACTTTACCGTGGGCGGTCCAATTGCGCAATTCGTACGACTCTATCTCCACTATGGGCGGGTTTTCGGAATCGGAGCTTGTGGTGTTGACTAACACACTGAACCAAAACCTTTCTGATTATGCCGGGCCCGATGTCGAGTTGGTGGTATCTACGGTCAACAGTGCGGTGGCACCCGCTACCCAAGCGCTAGCCTACAACTTCCGACTCCCGATGCTCTCACTCGCTTGGGAGATTCTGGGGGCCACATTCAACGGGGCATTTCGCGCATTCTTCGTGCCGGGGCTTACCTTGACCTCTTGGCCTTCGGCAGACTTTCCCCACCGGACTATATGAGGGTGATTTCGGGTACGGGTCGCGGGGCTTTGGCTCTCTTTTTCGCTTCACATGAGTCCATTTTCAAGGTGCCATCCGATTGCTATACGATGGCAGCCCACCGGGTGCTTGGCTTGACTGCGGAGCGCGCCGCTCATGTTCGAAAATGCCCTCGGTGCAATGAGGCCTCTTCAGAATCTCGCGGGTATGGATCTTCGTCGACGGTATCGAGCATCTTTATGTCGGGTGAGCGCTCAACAGCCGCTATGCTCATGGACCATATCCCCCGGTGCCCGTGCTCATGGTATATCATTCAAATCCACGACCGTATTGTCCACGTGCTTGAAGAGTTCATGCTTGAAGCGGGGGCTACTAAGGCCCGGGACTTGCGGTTGGAGGTCCGCCGTATTCGGTCGGGAGCTTCACGTGATCGTCTTGGGGATGTGGTTTGGTTGGACTTCATGCCTCCGCACCGTCATCTTGTTGTTGATGTGACGGTTACAAGTGCTCGCACGAACACCAACGTTCCTCGTATAGGTGCTCGCCTTCCACTCCCTGGCAGCCTTACATTGGGAGCTCAGCAAGGCAAACTTGATGCGGACCTCCGCACTTCCGCTTTGCTTGGCACGCCTTCGGTTCAGTCGGTCCATGACTACTACCCCTTCGCCATGGAGGATGGGGGCCGGTTGGCGCCGATGGCGGCTGAGTTGGTCGATCGCTTGGCTATTTTGGTGGCTGTTCGTCGCTTCCCTGGCATGGGGGCCGCTGACTCGCGTTCCTTGCGCTTTGACAGTTATGTCCGTATGCAGCATTTTGTTCGTCGATCTACTTCTCTTCCGTTTCGGCGTTTTTTGGGGGATGTGCGACGAGAATTCATGCAACGTCTTTCTGATGCTCTTCATGGCACTCTGGGTTCTAATCTCCGCGACGCTTTTCAGGAGGGAAGTGCTGGTGCTGTGGCATGCCTTCCTGTTCCTCGGGCTTAGGTTTTTTCCTCCTTTTTTTTTTTGCTTGGTGGCCTCCACTGCTTTTTCTTGTAAGAATTTTTTGTGACCTCCACTGCTTTTTCTTGTAAAACATTATTGAAGATAACAGAAGGACCCTTACCCCCTTCCTATACAGGAATGATAATTATCATTCCTTAATTTTCTGGGTGACAATTATCATTATCGCGGCCGTGGTCCTATACAGTGCGAATGATAGAATTATCATTCCGTCATCATACAATCTGTACAGGATACCGGATTCGCACGGGAGCTGCGACTCGGTGCCGATTTGCTGCCGCCGCTGCCGCCAGACCATGCGTACGCGGCGCACGTTGGCAGCGCGACCGACCACCTTGAACCCGGCGGGCCACAGCACCACCTCCTCTACGAGGCTATTCCCCGCTTGTGAGCGCATAAGGGGTATCCCCCCCAGCGCGCGGCGGGCGACACGCGGGGCCGCATCCCGCTGCTAGTTGAGGGGATCCGCATATCAGCACGTTCGTGTTGTGGCGCCGTGGCCGTTGTAGGCGTGTAGTGTAGACGCCTGTGGGTCCTTTGGGCGCCTGTGGGTGCGCCTAAGGGTGCGCACAAGCGGGGCACGCGGGCGGGGCTCTCAAGCTGATGGTCCGCACTTGCGGTAAGACCGGGTGGTAGAGGCGACTACAGGCGGGCGGATGCCATAAAGGGCGTTAAAAACGTACCGTACGGGACGGAAAAGTTATCATTATTTTTAATGATAACTCTAGTGCTCTTCAATCCCGAAGCCGCTGGGGATTGAAGAGCGCTACAGTTCCTCGGGCTTAGGTTTTTTCTGGTCATATTAGTAATATAGAGGTTTGAATTACAGGGCTAAATTACGAGGTAACCGGCGTTACCTCCGTTACAAGCGTTACCTCCGACGCTACATCTCCCTAACGGTTCAAGCGCACACGCGCGCACGGACAGTAAAATGTCCGCACCCTATATAACACACAAGCAGCGATTGTGTGTCCACCTTCTGCCTTTTGCGAGAGCTATCGCTCACGCAAACGGCATCGTGGCTCTCGGTAGCCACGCAAGGTGTTGATCACTTGAGTCTCTTGCACGACGCACGAAAACACACTCCTTTAGACAAAAATGGCAAACCGCCCGGTATTGCCTACTGACCTCTACCCCGTTGCGCCCGGTGACGCGCCGGAACAGCAGCCAGATCGGCTGCAATTGCTGACACAGATTGTTCAGCAGTTAGCAGCCCAGGTCGAAACTCTATCCGTCGCAACCGCGTCAACCAAACCAACTACTTCAGCCATCCCCACAGCCAGCTCCGACAGCGCTGCGGGTGGACGACTCGAGCTCGACGCTCTACCAGCTGACAGTAAAAACAACCCTCTCGAGTACATCCACCCTAGAGAGTGGTCAGAATTCACGTCCCGTACGTTTGCGGACTGCTTACCCCCATTTGGCACTACAGTCCCGCGCCTGTGGAACCCTCGACACGACGAGGCCGACAATTTTTTAACGGACAACGCAAGAATTTCTTCCCGCGACAAGTATCGACACCTGCTCTGCTATGGTGTGTTTACGGCCGCCGCTAACGCGGCAATCGAAATTGCTATGGAAACGCTTCGCTCGGTCACCTCTACCCCCGACGAAACAACCTACGCCTACTCCCTCGTCGACGCAGCGCTACATACTCATCAAGCAGTGGCCTCAGCGGGGGAAGCGCGACTCACCTACATTAGACGCTTCAAGGCCAAGAAGATTCTCAACGGAGAAGAACGCGTCGCGGAGCGTCTCATCTACACGCGTTGCTTCGACACGGTCGCCTCCGACCGTGGAGGCAACGTCGTCGACGGCCTCCTGGCAGCCCTGGAGGACAAACGACTCGAAGTCAGCATCACAGCAGCTGCAAAAGCGCAAGCAGCTGCCCAGTTCAAGGCCGACAAGCCTAGACCAAAAAAACCGGACAGGCCGAACGATAAGCCGGACAAGCCGGACAAAACCAAGGCCAAGCCAAAGGACCGCACGAGCGGCCGCCCCCTCCCCCCTACCGACAAGGCACACAAGAAGACCGAGGCCGACAAGGACGAATGACGGGGTGACCCGCCGCGCCGATTCATGCAACCCAGATTCAAACTACATGCGTCATCGCGTGCGGCGAAACTGGCAAGCCTGGAAAGATATCGGCGCGAGCGGACAAGTCTTACAGTGGATCCGGGAGGGCGTTACTATTCCCTTCCTAAACAACCGACCCCCACCCCCGTTCAACCAAGGCATCTCACTCTTGGACGCTACCCCCGAGCAGCTCACCTTTGTCGAGCCCGAGCTCTCGCGCTACGTGGAGACCGGAGCCTGGGAACGCACCACCTGCAGCAAGTACGTATCAAGACTCTTCTTAGTCACCAAGCCCGGCAACAATCAGTGGCGATTTATCGTCGACCTACGACACATGAACAGCTTCTGCGTCAGAAAGCGACTACGGATGGAGTCTTTGCTAGGCGTACGTCATCTGACTCGAAAGGGCGACTACATGTTCTCGTTCGACCTCAAAGACGGGTTCTACGCGATGGGCATCGTGCCAGAACAGCGCGGCTATCTAACAGTAAACGTTCGTGGCCAGCTGTACCGACTAGTTGGACTCCCGATGGGCTGGTCGCTCAGCCCTTACCACTTCTGTGCTTTTACGGACACATTCGTACGACACCTCCGACAACCAGACCCCGGTAGGTTCACGACTCAGCAAGGGAAGCCTACACAACCCGACAGCGACAGACCGAGCAAGCGCTTCCTCCGACACACGCGGTGGCGCGGAGCCAAGATCTTACCTTATGTGGACGACTTCCTCCTCTTCGCCGCCACGCGTGCGCTCGCTCTAGCGCTCCGGCAGCGCGTCGACCGCCTCCTCACCAATCTCGGCCTTTTCCGCCACCCCTCCAAGGGTTTTTGGGAGCCGACGCAATACGGCCACCACCTGGGCATCGACATTGACACAGCTACATGTTACTTCTTCGCCCCAGTGGACAAGCTACAGAAGCTCGCAAAACAAGCTCGACACCTACTGCAACGTGCAACACGAAACTGCAAATGGCTACCTGTCAAGGAACTACAATCATTCGCGGGTCAGGCGCAGTACCTATTTCTGGCGATTCCAGCGGCAAGATTCTTCCTCCGCGAACTGCACTCCGTACTCGGCGACAAGTGGGGAGGCCGCGTCCGCCTCTCCCCGCAGCTCAGTCGAGATCTACAGTGGTGGACACAAGTACCCAGCCACGCCAACGGCAAGAACATACATCGCCCGGTCGAGACAGCATACATCCACTGCGACAGTTCGGGTTATGGTTGGGGGGCAGTACTGAACGGCAGACTCGAAGCGCGCGGCTTCTGGGAAAACAAGACGAAAAACATCACATTACCTGGAAGGAACTGAAGGCCGTCCGTCTGGCCGTCCTCAGCTTCTTGCCACACCTGGCCGCCCGCAACGTCCTCCTCCACGAAGACAACCAGGCGGTCTGCCACGTCCTGGCCGGCATGACGTCCCGCTCCCCGGAGATGATGACCGAATTACGCCGTTTGTGGTACCTGTTGGACACCAACAACATTCACATCATGCCCAGATACATCCGTTCTGCGGCAAACACATGGGCAGACAAGCTCAGCCGCCACCTCGACAGCGACGACTGGCAACTCGACCCCTATGTGTTCCACGAAATGGACACACTCTTCGGCCCGCACACAATCGACCGGTTTGCGTCGGCTCTCAACACGCTACTGCCCCGCTACACCGCGAACTGGCTAGACCCATCGTGCGAAGCCGAGGACGCCCTTCATCTCGCCGATGCGGATTGGAAAGCAGAAAACAAGTGGTGCAACCCGCCATGGCCCCTGCTACCCGACCTCGCCCAGAAACCACAGCAGAGCGGCGCAGCTGCCACGGTGGTCGCCCCCCGTTGGCAAGGGAAAGCGTGGCATTAGGCCCTTACCGAATTGGCGAGCCACGAGACGGTCCTTCCGGCCCGAGCTCACTTGTTCCGTCCCGGGCGGCGGCACGGACGCGGTACAGTAGGCAAGCCTCATTGGCCCGTCACTGTATTCCGGATTCCCTCCCGGCCTGGTTGTACCTCCGCCGTGGCGTTGTCACTGCTACCTTGACCATGTTCAACACACGGCACATCAGGCCAGCAGTCCAAACCTACCCCACCAGACCAGCTAAGGTCCGCTACAAGGTGGAGGTGGCAAGCTGCAACAACCCATGGGCCGCATCGATGCGCCCCTACATGCAACACCTACTTGGCACTGACAGCCTAGGCGTGAAAATGCTCGACCTAATGACCGCCGCTTGGGCGAACAGCACGTCCGACACGTACAACAGCGCAATCAAGCCTTACTTCCAGTTCTGCGAGGAGCAAGGCCTACCGCCGCTAGCCGCAACAACCGCTACCATGGCCCGCTACATCGCATGGATCAGAGAACGGGGCACCATTAAGGCTGCTAGTCTACAGCCTTACCTTTCAGCCGTGAACGGGTTTTTCAAAGACCACGGCGCAGAACCATTCGCACAAGGCGATTTGGTCGCCAAGGTCCGGCGGGGTCTCGCAGCGTCCCAAGTTTCCCTCCAGCCCAGCCGCACACGCATGTACCTCCCAGCCCGGATTCTTGTATCATCGCTACGCCTGGCCAAGGACCTCCGCACGCAGCTGACAGACACGTGGACTCAGGCTCAAGCGGACCTCATTATGTTGTTCAGAGCGTGTCTAGCGACGGTGCTCCTAGCCGCATTTTTTTGCCGCGGTGGAGCGGGAGTTGAGTGCCGGTCTGGAGACCTGTTGTGTACTCCAACCGGCGGAATCCTCCTATACCACGGCACGAGAAAAGGTCAACGGGGTACTTCCACGGAGCGAAAACTCCTATGTGAACTACCGGCATCGGCACACCCGGACATCGCGGAACTACTACAGTACTTCGACGCTGCCCGTATCAAGTTCTCCGCCGGGAAAATACCGGACAGACGCTGGGCCATTAGTCTACGCGAGCCTACGGCAAACTGGACTGCAGACACCCTGACAGCTTGGCTACAAAGCGTACTTCGTGCAGTACACGAACAACCTCCGGACGGTTTCGCGTGGACTTCGCACTCCCTCCGGAAGGGTGCAGCTACTGCTGCGTACAGTATCGGTACCCCGATGCAGAAGATGAAGTTCTTCGGCGGTTGGGCGCGAGAGTCGGACGTAGTCCTCGACTACATCGACCCAACAGTGCTCCCGTACCCGGGAGCTTGGCAACTCTTTGGGTGGATGACCCATGGCGGGCCCCCACCCAACGTTACACGCCAGTCGGCGACAGATGGCATAAGTGAGCCCCAACACAGCTTAAATGGTCATATTAGTAATATAGAGGTTTGAATTACAGGGCTAAATTACGAAGTAACCGGCTTTACCTCCGTTACAAGCGTTACCTCCGACGCTACATCTCCCTAACGGTTCAAGCGCACACGCGCGCACGGACAGTAAAATGTCCTCACCCTATATAACACACCAGCAGCGATTGTGTGTCCACCTTCTGCCTTTTGCGAGAGCTATCGCTCACGCAAACCCACCCACCCGATTCCCTCTCACATTGCGTGTTACTCTATGTTCCACATAACCGGATTTTGGGGTGCTTTCTGGAGGGGGTTTGAAGGCGTGGTGCCGTGTTCAATGCGCGAGGTTTGGTTTGCGGGTGTAAAAAGCACGGAAGTTCACGCCGCTGGCACGGGTGACGATTTTGGAGAGCAAGCGAGCAAAAACGCACATAGCGCAGGTTTGGATGAACACTGCACCCGCAGTAGGACGATGGACGCTGACTCGGAAGTCGGAAGCGGTAGTACGTAGGTAGAATGAACGGCGGTTGTGAACGCTTCTCAACGAATAGCCTCGATATTTATAGTCACTTCATTGGGATCGGAGTTGGGATCGATGAGTGCCACTACTCCTATCACAGTATATACAGTCAGTGTTGAGCAACTACACGGATAGTATAGGGATGCAGCGACGAGTGCTCGAAATTACGATGAGGACGTCGTGGTACGTTTATTATCGCTAGTTCTCACGAGTTGTTCTGTCTTCACAGCCGTGTGTACCCGTGTTGCGCTGACGCGTCGCTCCGTAGTCATTGCTATGTTATGTTATGCTGCCGTATTTATTGCGATGGTGGTCGGGTGACATAAATAGTGGTCGTGACGGAAGGATTTTTTGTGGATAAGTCTGGTGGCCAGAAGTAGCTGTAGTAGTCGATTTATTTCTTTCCGTAATTCGAGGAGGGCAGTGCTGACGTTGTGGCATGCCTTCCTGTTTTTAGGGTTATTTTCCCCCTCTTATATTTTCTTCTTTTTGCTTGGTGGCCTCCACTGCTTTTTTCTTGTAAGAAATTACATTATCTCCGTAATTTGATGCATGCCATATCAAAAAACAAATCTTACAAGAAAAAGCAGCGGAGGCCACCAAACAAAAAGAAGGCATGCCAGGAGCAGAAAGGCATGCCACAGCGTCAGCACTGCCCGCTTGCAAAGCATGCTACACTCCTCCACACAAGTCTGGACATGCATTATGTTAAGCAAAAGCTAGTCAAGAACTCGCTCCCATGTCACCACGTCAAGCACGACGATACCCGAATACCACCCAATTGTATGACAGCCGAGAAGTAAGCAGTAAGCCGTCATCCGGGATGGCTAGACCTCAGCTTAGAGCGGGTGTTGTCGGTGGAGTTTGTCGAATTAAGAACATAAATTCCCGGAAATTGTCTGAACTACACGCGTCATTCTGAGCGCCACGCTTGGGCATTGCTCACGCGCTCATACCAAGCTGCATATTACTATATGTTCTACATAACCGTATTTTTGGGGGGGGTTGGAGGGGGTTTGAGGGCGTGGGTGCCGTGTTCAATGCGCGAGGTTTGGTTTGCGGGTGTGTTAATAGAGCACGGAAGTTCACACCGCTTGCACGGGTGATGTTTTTGGAAAGCGAGCAAAATCGCAGCACATAACGCCGGTTTGGATAAACACTGCACGTTGTAAGCATGCGAGGGCGATTGGCTAAGGGGAGGGACAAGGTACAACTTGGCCGCTAGGGACGCATCACGTTGACGGTGGTGTTTGGAATGCTTGTGTATGTGCTTGTGCCAACCACACCCGCCCCACGCGTGGCACGCGTCGGGAATTGGGCTCGGAAGTCAATAGGAATGAATTGGTAAACATGCATCGACAAACCCCGCACAAATCGCCGCATGAGGTGAGCCGAATTCGATGGGTGTTGCTTGGCACTGCTGCTCAGCTTTGCCGGAAGAATTAGTAAATTAAAATGATTCATAACAAGTCGATTAATGGGTTTTTGACCTTTAGAGTAGGCGCGTTCGACGCGCATTGAAAATATGCGTCCAACGGTACATGTTACAAAACGTTTTGATTATTTATGAGTAGGTTATGATCGCTTGAACATTGTGGCCGAAAGCATCTTGCTAAGCCTCCGCATCAAACATCGATGTATTCATGGGATCATGATGCGTCTGCCGCATCATCTGCATCAATGCGTCCATGAATAAGTGCCCAATTTAATCAATGCATCCACGAATTAGTGCCCAATTTAATCAATTTATCCACGAATTAATGCCCCATTCAATCAATGCGTCCATGAATGAGTACCCCATTAATCAATGCATCCATGAATTACTGTCCCATTTAATCAATGCGTCCACGAATTAGTGCCCCATTTAATCAATGCGTCCGTGAATCAGTGCCCTATATAATCAATGCGTCCATGAATTAGTGCCACACATAATCAATGCACAACGGGCGCCCGCCGGCGGCGCAGCGGCGGCGGCCCCGGAGGGGGGTGCGCTCGCAGGCCCGTCGGCATCCCCTCACCTCCCCGTGGTGGGCGCTGGAAACCCCGTAGCCGTGCCAGGCCTGGCACGGTAGGGGGCTAAGAGGGCCGACAGCTCGATCCGTGGGATCAGCAGCTGTCGGGAAAGCCCTGTACATAGGGCTTTTGAAAAAATAATTTCTGTGCACTACCGGCGCCAAGATCTCCCGCTCGGCCCGTCCGATATGTTTTTTCGCGTACAGATACTCCTAGATACAGCCTTACTTTTAGGAGTGGGACCTGTACTACGGCAGCGTTTGATGGCGAGGAGGGTACGGCCGGATCAGCGGTGAGAGGCGGGTGTTGGAGCTGATGGTGGCCAGCCGGGAAGCAGCGCCAAGAAAGGGCGCTCGCTAGCTGTCGACCAGCCCTGTGCCGGTCGAACCTTGCCGAGGGGTGAGGCAAGACATGACACAGGACGGTGGCTAGTCGCAGACGGAGGAGCGGCTACGGGAGGCGGCGGCGATCCTTAGGATCAGCCACCGCCGGAAAGCCCTGTACGGAGGGCTTTTTGGGGTACTAAAAATAATGTCCGTACCCGGCATCGCGCTAGTTGGCGAGCAGCACCAGGGTAGGGCGCTCACTAGCGCGCCGCTACGTCGTCCAGCGTCATCTCCCGGGGGGAGGAGTCAGCTGGGACGGCAAGGAGGACGGTCGCGACGGGAGGAGCGACACGATCTGGCGACGACGACCCTTTGGGTCGGCGCCGCCGGAAAACCCGGCACGGAGGGTTTTGTTTAATTCCGGGCGCCCGCGGCCCGCCGGATCCGGCTACGGTGACCTTCCCCCCCCCGCTCTTCGACACCCACTACCCCGACAAACCTTCATACTCCTAGGAGTCCTTGAGCGTGGGCCCGGGTGAGCGCGGAGGCCCCCGCTCAAGAAAAGGCTGCTAGGTGGACGCGCGATCAGAGGGGGGAGGGTACGGACACAGGCCGGAAAACCGACAGGTACCCGGGTACCAAACAGAGAAAAAACCGGGGAAATGAGCGGGGAAAATTCAGGCGCGGAGGCAGGAGCGCTAGTTTTTTCTATGTCTGTGTGTCTCGGTCCCCCCCACCTGTCCTCGAGGTGGTGGGGGACCTCGACACGGAGGACCGCCGCGTCGGTGGACGCGGCAAGACCTTGGGGCGGGGTTTACGGGATGGAGCGCCGGGATCGACGAGCGACCGCGCGAGGAGGGGTTTTTTGCCAGCCTTTCCCCTCCTACACTCCTCCACAAAAGTCCGGACATGCATTATGTTAAGCATAAGCTAGTCAAGAACACGCTCCCATGTCACCACGTCAAGCACGACGATACCCGAGTACCACCCAATTGTAGGAGAGCCGAGAAGCAAGCAGTAAGCCGCCATCCGGGGTGGTTAGACCTCAGCTTAAAGCGGGTGCTGTCGGTGGAGTTTGTCGAATTAAGCCCATAAACTCCCGAGAAATTGTCTGAACTGCACACGTCATTCTGAGCGCCACGCTTGGGCATTGCTCAAGCGCTCATACCAAGCTGCATACTTCTCTGTGTTCCACATAACCGCATTTTTGGGGGGTTTTTGGAGGGGGTTTGGAGGCGTGGGTGCCGTGTTCAATGCGCGAGGTTTGGTTTGCGGGTGTATGAATAGAGCACGGAGGTTCACGCCGCTGGCACGGGTGATTTTTTGGAAAGCAGGCAAGCAAAAACGCACATGACGCAGGTTTGGATAAACACTGCACGCTGTAAACATGCGAGGGCGATTGGCTTAGGGGAGGGGCGAGGTCCAACTTGGCCGTTAGGGACGCATCACGTTGACGGTGGTGTTTGGAATGCTTGGGTATGTGCTTGTGCCAACCACACCCGCCCCACGCGTGGCACGCGTCGGGAATTGGGCTCGGAGGTCAATAGGAATGAAGAATTGGTAGACATATATCGACAAACCCCGCACAAATCGTCTCAGGAGGTGAGCCGACTTCGATGGGTGTTGCTTGGCACTGCGGCTCAGCGGTGCCGGAATAGTTTGTAAATTAAAATAATTCATAACAAATCGATTTGTGAGAGTTTGAACTTCGGAGTAGATGCGTTCGACGCGCATTGAAAAGACGCGTCCAACGGTACCTGTTATTAAAAGTTTTGACCATATATTAGGAAGTTGTGATCGCTTGAACATTGTTGCCGAAAGCGGCTTGCCATTGGGTTGTGCGCATATCGGTGGTAAGTCTACATACGCGATTTCTTGCGTTTCCCCCACAGCGGCCTGCCCAACACCTCCTCCCTCCGTCGCCTGTGCATGATATTTGCGCGACCGTCGCATCAGCGTTCATATTGCGGCGTTGTGCGCCCGTTACTCTTTTCGTCTACCAAGCACGGCGACTGTTTGAAAGAGCGTGCCGCACGGGTGCGGGCGCGATAACCCCAAGTAAACATGCCCGGCAGTGTTCGAACTCGCCCCTCGCAGTTGTCGGTGCATTCCATTTTGCGCGCACAAGCATTGCCTGGGATTTCAGGACATTTGTCAATAAAATCGACGCATGATTACATTTTCTTCTTGCGCAGGTGCGAAATCTTGTCCGGACTTTTGTGGAGGAGTGTACCTTCGGCAAGACCGAAGTCACGCGGGAGCTAGATTAGGCTGGCCCGTCGTCCCTCCCGAACGCCGACCGGCCTAGGCCGGTCGACACCCCGGTTCGGCGGGAGCGGGCCGTGCATCGTGAAGGTCGAGCAGCAGTTTAGTTTTGCATTTCTCGACAAGTGGATTTATTTTTAGATCTGTTTTTCTTGATTACAAAATTATTAGCTGTTACTGCCATTGGAGAGGTTGGGATTAGTGGTTAACGGTCTACCTCACGCTTCTAAGTCTTGTATGGCATAGCAAAAGGGGGGGCCCAAAGACGACAGCCGGTTCTTACTGGTATTGTTGTAAACAATTTCAATTTCAATGCACAACGAATTACCTGTACATTTACGGAACATATCGCCCGCATCGATGCATCTTGTATTTTATAATTTTTATGGTGTTGCCGCCACGCTACATTTGTTTCCAATAACACCATGTACATGTACATGGTACGGAGACGGCTATGAGGAAAAAAAATTGCCGACGACATATTGTTCAAATATTGACTCCTGCCGTACGGGTAGCTGTCACGCACATAGCGACATCTATGACACGCGTTTACCGCCAAGATCGACGATAAGGAATGGGAGTTGCTTCGACAAACGTGATTTGTGGTCGACAAGCGTTGCCGTAACGTCCGCCATATCCATCAGAGAGCGTGGACTCTAAAATGTCTTGCTCATTGATGTTTGCGCCGTGCGATGTGAGCCGATTTCAAATTGACGGTCGATATTGAATGATATTTGATTCAAAATTGTTTGCGTGTCATCCCCGACTCCCAAAGGTCGTCCGCAAAATGTACTAGCCTCGCCAAATTTATCATAATAAAAGCAAAAGAACAACCATCCGTGCAAACCATTATCACCCCGCGCCCCCCCCCGCCAATAGTCCCTACCGGTCGTACCACGGTTTGAAAAAGCTGCGACCGTGCTTTGGCATTGCCGCCACCGACATGAATTGCCTTCACGGCGGTCAGTGAAACTCCAAGCCGGACCCGAAGACATGGTGCGCACCCCTATTAACGGACACTTCGATGCTCACGCTGATAAGGTCTCCTACGCTTTTGAAGTTATGTTGTCTGAGGTTTTTCGTTTGGGGGCCCCGCAGTACGAAATAAGAAGGGAAGGTCTACCGACAGGGAACGGTACACTCGAGGATGCTCCCCACCTGCAAGATGCGGCGAGCCAAGTCGCCATAGAAGCCCAACAGAATTGATACTCCTAAATGGACAAGCACGGAAATATGGAAGATTTCGAGATGCAGCGGGCGATCTTGCTACCAATGTTGCTCCGCAGCCGTTGACAACCCTTCCGAAGTCCAACGCTCCAGTCGGCGACGGCGGGTCGCCATCCAGCGCTCCCATCATCGTCGACGCGTACGCGGGCGAGATAAAAGAGGTGAAGCTAGCCTATGACGAGTACAGTCCTGCAACAGTACATTGCAGGACATTGTACAAGTACTCGTTACGGATACCAAATCGTGCTTTTCCACAGGACGGACGTATACTCGTGGGTACGTCGCTACTGCAATATTGTAAGGGTGCTGATGCTACAGTACGACCAGTACCTCCCGGTACGTACAGATATGCATAATTAATCTAACTAGCGAGATGACGCGCCAGAACGAGCTCTTCGATGCAGAATGAGCCGCGTCGTGAAACCCAATGCTAGGCAGGCCGAGTCTCGAGGACATATGACGACCGTTAGACAGCCCTATCGCCTGACACGTAAGCGTAGCTTGCATGCGTAGACAATCTGGGCAGAAACCTATTTAAGCCCAGTGCAGTAGAGGGAGGTGACAGAACCTTTTAACAATTCCTTTGTTCACTTACAACATCTACTGCCTAAGTACAGCAGTGAAACATCTCTCACCAATTGCCTCTCGACAACATCTTGTGCCATCTTGCAACAACAGAACTAGACAGACTAGAACAGATTTGTGCTAGCGTTTAGCTTACAGAGGCTAACCGCCACACTAGTTTCGGAGCTCTTTGGTCGACGCACGCTTTCGTTGTTCGTTGATCTGCTCGACGTTGTTTGATTGAGTTGAGATGGCTTCTCTAGGACCCGGAAATTACGTGGTTTTAGTAATTCACGTTGGAGGAACTAAACCGTCGGACTTGAAGTTGGTGTTACAGCGTGAGCCTCGTTCTGGTAAAACTTGGTTCCCAGCTGGCTCTGTCTTACCTAACGAAGAGCATGTCGACGCTGCTATTCGCGAGTTACGCGAGGAGACCGGTCTTATTTTGACACCGGATGATTTGACGCTGTTGAGTGGTGAACCTGTTGTTGTTACACTATCTCAAGGACGACAGCTTGTCTACGTGTACTCGGCGTCGATTCCTGTCCTGTTTGCTACGAGCAATTTACGAACGCCTGCTCATGTCGAGCAGGTTGTTTTAGAACAGTCGACAGTTAATCCGGATGGCACTTACGTCGTCCCGGAAACCATCAACATCGACGGTCTGAGATTTACGCCTGCACAGAAAGGATTACTTCGTGCTGAAGAGCACAAGAGTGAGTTACTTCACTTTGGTTACGTGACTCAATGGGAACTCTTTTACCGTGCGATACGTCAGCATGTTCCAGTCTTGCTTGATGACACGTCTATCCCGAAACAGTTCCACATGTACTGTCGGTTTTCAACAGTTGACTCTGGTTCCGTCTGGCTGCTGATTGTTGGACACATTAATCGACTGACTGGTGAGGGACCTACGGATTTACGAGTGGAAAATCCGATGCCTACCCATAACTTGGCTGGACTATCTGTAACCCTCACGGAGACTCAACGTAAGGCTGCTATTACTTCACCGTACCAGAATGGTCCGGTTGCTAATGAGCTGGAGGATTGGCTCGAAGCACAACCTCAGCGTTTTGTCATGCTTGGAATTACGGCTGACTCGTACAACGCAGTGTTCTGGGTTACTTCACAGTTTTCTGGACACCTGGGTGGGTGGTGGTTGAACCGGAAAACTCAGCCCCCAATTCCATCTACGTACGACGAACTTGTTACGGAGTTACGCAAGTCAATGTTTCTTCCGAACATCAAGGACGACGCAATTAACGCTTTGCTAAGCTTTACGCAGAGCAACACCATGAGTTACGCGGTCTACTCTAAAAAGTATAACGACTACTTACGTCGGTCTCGTCAACACCTGACAGCTGATGTACAGAGTGTACGCTTCATTAATGGCCTGGCGAATGAGGAACTCAAGAACCTTGCTAAGTCACACCGCGCACAGATGGGGTACCAGACTACTCTGGTGGAGCTACAAAACTTTTTGAATGATATTGTGACAAACTCGCCGAATCTCAGCAACACGAGGTCTGCTGCTGGACCATCTACCCAACCTTCACGTAAGCGCGACTTTGAGGACCCTCTCGAGGAAGCCGCTAACGTCTGGAAACGTAATAAAGGTGGCCGTGGTCGTGGCCGCGGACGTGGTGGTCGAGGACGTGGTGGTGGCGACAATGGTGGTCGTGGTGGCAACAATGGTGGACGTGGTCAGACTTCTGGCCGCGAAGATTTTAACACACTCGCAAGTGCGATGACAGCTGAGGAGCGTAAACGACACATGGACGAGGGACTTTGCTTCAAGTGCCACAAGAAGGGACACCGTTTGTTCCAATGTCCGGAGTTCAAGGGCAAGGCGCCAATGGAACTTAAGAAGCAATGATGGTGGCAAGGCTGTTCTACAAATGAACTGGAGCAGCCGGCTACATCTACTGTTCATTCTCAGACACTGCTAGCGACAGAGGTCGTCGAAACACCTTCGACATCTCCATCGACTACATATGCGACACCTGTAACGCAAGTAGCAGGTCGTCGTCGTCAGACTAAGCAGAGACAGAGTCGTAAACCTGTAACCAGACGTTCAATTGATTGGAAACTGGTTGACTCAGTCTTTGACCCTCTGCATGCACGATTCAACTTCACCTTGGAAGGATGTGCTGATGATGAAGGTATGTACTCGCACACTGACTTACCTCACTGTTCGCCGAGTGACTCGATTCTAGACAGAGATTTAACAGGAGAACGGGTGTTTATCAACCCACCCTATGAGTTAGCTGAGCAGATTGCGCAGCATTTTGAGGATTGTCGTCGAACATCTCCGACATCTACGATGGCTGTATTAGTACTACCAAAGTGGGCGAAATTTACTCAGGTGACTAAGCACTGGAAACTCTACCAAGAATTCCCAGCGAGGACTCAGCTTTTTACTCGTCAGTCCATGGAGAACCCAACACAACAGGAGGTGGTTGCTCCAGCCCCTTGGCATGTTCAGCTGTGGTTAGTCGACGCAAGTTGTGCGTTTAACGACTCATCAAAACCTACACCACCTGATCAACCCGACTCGGTACCTGTACCACTAAACGACTCGGAACAGTCCATCGCTACGCTGCAACAATTTTCTTCGCCAGCTACAGCCCTACTGACTGACCTCACAAAAGCTCGCCCGTTAATTCGAACTGAGCTGACTGTGAAAACTCCTGATGGCGGACACCAAATTTCTGGATTAGTTGATTGCGCAGCGACGCTTGACTTCGTGTCAGAGGACTTTGTACGACGCTTTGCTTTACAGACTCGGAAGTCTGCGAGTAAGACTCCAGTTCGACTCGCTAACGGACAACGAGTGACTTCTACGACAGTCTGTGACGTCACTTTTGAACTGGCTCGACACGAATTTCACCGGACTTTTTACGTTCTACGTGATTTACGCACAGCTTATTTAATCTTGGGTTTACCATGGCTTGATGACGAACAGGCCTCTTTACAATTTGGTACAACCAGAATTTTTACACTAATGGACGGTACAGCTGTGGAGACTACACTCGAGGAACGACGCCCTGAGTGTCTGCTGATGTCATCTACTAAAGTTCAGAAACTCATGCGCAAGACGCGCCGCAGCAGAGGACGTCATGCTGATTTTTACGTCATTGAACTTACGTCTGCAGCTAAACAACAGACAGATTTCCACATTGGAGAGGAACTAACTGCAGAACAACGTGACAACTTCCGGTCGTTACTTTTTGAAGACTTCCCGGAGTTACTACAACCTGTTGACTCTCCACCAGTAAGCCGACAGTGGGATCGCCCCATTGACACTACTGGCCCGATGCGACGTCAACGTTTGAACCGACTGTCGCCAGCAGAACGTGCTGAGCTTAATCGACAGCTAAAAGACGCAGTAGAAGCTGGTCTGATCCGTCCCAACTACAGTGAGTTCGGCTCGCCAATTCTTTTTGTGCGGAAAGCTGATGGCTCGCTACGTCTGTGCATTGACTACCGTGGCCTTAACGAGGTTACGCGTAAAGACGCCTACCCACTTCCGAGAGTGGATGACACATTGGACGAACTTAAAGACGCGAATTTTTACACACACCTCGACCTCGCTTCTGGATTTTGGCAAGTTCGAGTGCGTGATCAGGACGTTCACAAGACGGCTTTTCAGACCCCTGATGGCTTAATGGAATGGGTCGCCATGCCGTTTGGGCTGTGCAACGCACCAGCTACGTTTCAGAGGATGATGAACGACATTCTTCGCGACTTTTTACATAAGTTCGTGACAGTCTACCTCGATGACGTCTGTATTTACAGCCGAACTCTGGAGGAGCACCTGGAGCACCTACGACTAGTGCTGCAGCGATTCAAGGAGGAAGGGCTGAAATTACGCCTTAAGAAATGCTTCTTCGGATTGCAAGAAATGGAGTATCTGGGCTACACTGTGTCAGCCGGTAAAATTTCGGTTTCCACAAAGAAAGTCGAGGCCGTTGCAGACTGGCCAGTGCCCAAGACGCAGAAGGAGGTTCGCAGTTTCGTACAGTTCTGCAACTTCTATGCGAGATTTATACACCATTTTAGCGACCTTACGGCTCCATTGACGGACTTACTGCGAAAGTCCCAGCCACAGAAGGTTACGCTGACGCCTGCCTGTTTGGAAGCCTTCGAGACTCTCAAGTTACGGCTCATTTCCGCGCCATGCCTGATCCTTCCGGAGGTCGGCTCGGACGCGACGTTCACCGTGGCTACAGATGCTTCAACAGTGAGGATTGCAGCAGTCCTGTTGCAAGACCAAGGAGGAGGTCTTCAACCAGTCTCTTACTGGGCGCGTAAGCTGAATCCAGCTGAGCGTGGTAACACTTACTCTGCGTACGACTTAGAAGCTTTGGCCGTATGCGAAGCTGTCAAGCATTGGAGGTGCTATCTTGAAGGGTGCTCTAAGTTCCTTGTCGTAACAGACCACGACACACTGCGGCATCTGCTCAGGCAACCGAACAACAGGTTGAACAAGCGGCAAGCAAGATACCTGCGGGATTTGCAACCGTTTGTGGGCTTGATGACACTTGCATATCGCAAGGGAGCTCTGAACGAAGCTGACCCGTTGAGCCGGCGTCGAGACTTCGTACCTCAGGCCACAGTACCCTTATTTTGGGATGGCGAGGTTCCGTCAGATCGAGAATTACGACGGAAGTCCCAGCTGCTGTTTGAAGACGCACAGTTAAATTTACTGACTGTTGACGCGCTGCAGCTGAGCCCTGAGTTCGCTGATCTCATTCGCGAGGGGTTCCCACGAGATTCGTTTTATGGGGACGATGGTGAGTGGACAAGAGACAGTCGGATAGAAGCCAGAGACGGGTACTTTTGGCGTCTCAATCGCCTCTTTATTCCACAGAACTCTGAGCTCCGACTGAGATTGATCACAGAGCTGCACGAAAGTTCGTCAGCTGGTCACAGAGGAGTTGCTAGCACTCTTGCTAAAGCACTCGACAGATTCTGGTGGAAACGACTCCGCCAAGATGTGAAAGATTTTTGTGAACGCTGCGTCGTATGCCGACGAGCGAAGATTCAACCGCAGATGGCTGCGACTCTTGACCCATTGCATGTTCCACCCAGATCGTGGCACACAGTTGGTCTTGACTACCTTACTTACACACTTGCCTGAGAGCAATGGCTTTAACAGTGTGCTGATTGTAGTAGACCATCTAACACGAATGGCCCATTTTCTGCCATGCACAGAGTCGATTACTGCCGAAGAAACTGCCACTTTGTTTTTACAGGGAGTCTACCGCTTACATGGACTACCCCGTGTGCTGGTCAGTGACCGCGACCCGAAATTTGTCAGTGCCTTCTGGCAGACACTTTGGAGACGCCTCGGAACGCGTCTAAGCATGTCTACCAATCGACACCCAGAAACAGACGGCTTGACAGAACGCGTGAACAACACGTTTCAGCAGATTCTTCGTTGCTTCTGTTGCTATGATGGCTCTGATTGGTCGACACTTCTACCGCAAGTGGAGTTTGCGTACAACGCTTCGCGTGCACTCGGAATTGAGCACACACCGTTCGAGGCTAACTTTGGATTCTCTCATGAGGAGCCTCCTGACCTGCTGTTTAGCATGCGACCATCGATTCCAATTTCGCAAGACGCAACAGAACGGTTGAGATTGTTACATGACGTGCATACCCTGGTACGCTCTGTGTTACAGCTACACAAAGACGAGATGCAGGCGCTCACAGAACAGTCTACAGCGCCACACTTCGCTAAGGGAGACAAGGTGTCAGTCGTCAAAGGAAACCTTTTTCTGCGAGGACAACCAAACCGGAAACTCAGAAACAGACAGCTTGGACCTTTTTCAGTGGAGGAGCAGATTGGAAAACACAGTTACAGATTGAAACTACCAGCGACAGTACGCTTACATCCTGTGTTCCATGTTAACAACTTGAGACCCTACTCTACCGCTCCGCTACGACCAGCTGTCCCGGTGACTGTACCTGAAGGAGACGACGAGGAGTTCGACGTCTCACACATCTCTGCTGTGTGCATCAAGTCGCTGCCCGGGCGACGAGGCAAATATCTGCTCTTCATGACACACTTCAACGATGACGACATTCCACCTGTCTGGCACCGTTTGAACGAGGTACATCGAACAATTGCGTTACAAGAATTCTTGGAAACACCCCAATGGCGAAAGTTCGCCAAGACTCAGGCGTACACTGACTTCATGCACGCTCACCCAACGCGCATTCCTGAGTCCCAGTAATTGCTTCAGTAAAGGAGCCAAGAACCACGGAGGTCTGCCTCGCGGCGGCCTCATTGATCTGTCAAGAGGGGGAGGGTACGAGTGTGACGAGTACAGTCCTGCAACAGTACATTGCAAGACATTGTACAAGTACTCGTTACGGATACCAAATCGTGCTTTTCCACAGGACGGACGTATACTCGTGGGTACGTCGCTACTGCAATATTGTAATGGTGCTGATGCTACAGTACGACCAGTACCTCCCGGTACGTACAGATATGCATAATTAATCTAACTAGCGAGATGACGCGCCAGAACGAGCTCTTCGATGCAGAATGAGCCCCGTCGTGAAACCCAATGCTAGGCAGGCCGAGTCTCGAGGACAGATGACGACGGTTAGACAGCCCTATCGCCTGATACGTAAGCGTAGCTTGCAGGCGTAGACAATCTGGGCAGAAACCTATTTAAGCCCAGTGCAGTAGAGGGAGGTGACAGAACCTTTTAACAATTCCTTTGTTCACTTACAACATCTACTGCCTAAGTACAGCAGTGAAACATCTCTCACCAATTGCCTCTCGACAACATCTTGTGCCATCTTGCAACAACAAAACTAGACAGACTAGAACAGATTTGTGCTAGCGTTTAGCTTACAGAGGCTAACCGCCACACTAGTTTCGGAGCTCTTTGGTCGACGCACGCTTTCGTTGTTCGTTGATCTGCTCGACGTTGTTTGATTGAGTTGAGATGGCTTCTCTAGGACCCGGAAATTACGTGGTTTTAGTAATTCACGTTGGAGGAACTAAACCGTCGGACTTGAAGTTGGTGTTACAGCGTGAGCCTCGTTCTGGTAAAACTTGGTTCCCAGCGGGCTCTGTCTTACCTAACGAAGAGCATGTCGACGCTGCTATTCGCGAGTTACGCGAGGAGACCGGTCTTATTTTGACACCGGATGATTTGACGCTGTTGAGTGGTGAACCTGTTGTTGTTACACTATCTCAAGGACGACAGCTTGTCTACGTGTACTCGGCGTCGATTCCTGTCCTGTTTGCTACGAGCAATTTACGAACGCCTGCTCATGTCGAGCAGGTTGTTTTAGAACAGTCGACAGTTAATCCGGATGGCACTTACGTCGTCCCGGAAACCATCAACATCGACGGTCTGACATTTACGCCTGCACAGAAAGGATTACTTCGTGCTGAAGAGCACAAGAGTGAGTTACTTCACTTTGGTTACGTGACTCAATGGGAACTCTTTTACCGTGCGATACGTCAGCATGTTCCAGTCTTGCTTGATGACACGTCTATCCCGAAACAGTTCCACATGTACTGTCGGTTTTCAACAGTTGACTCTGGTTCCGTCTGGCTGCTGATTGTTGGACACATTAATCGACTGACTGGTGAGGGACCTACGGATTTACGAGTGGAAAATCCGATGCCTACCCATAACTTGGCTGGACTATCTGTAACCCTCACGGAGACTCAACGTAAGGCTGCTATTACTTCACCGTACCAGAATGGTCCGGTTGCTAATGAGCTGGAGGATTGGCTCGAAGCACAACCTCAGCGTTTTGTCATGCTTGGAATTACGGCTGACTCGTACAACGCAGTGTTCTGGGTTACTTCACAGTTTTCTGGACACCTGGGTGGGTGGTGGTTGAACCGGAAAACTCAGCCCCCAATTCCATCTACGTACGACGAACTTGTTACGGAGTTACGCAAGTCAATGTTTCTTCCGAACATCAAAGACGACGCAATTAACGCTTTGCTAAGCTTTACGCAGAGCAACACCATGAGTTACGCGGTCTACTCTAAAAAGTATAACGACTACTTACGTCGGTCTCGTCAACACCTGACAGCTGATGTACAGAGTGTACGCTTCATTAATGGCCTGGCGAATGAGGAACTCAAGAACCTTGCTAAGTCACACCGCGCACAGATGGGGTACCAGACTACTCTGGTGGAGCTACAAAACTTTTTGAATGATATTGTGACAAACTCGCCGAATCTCAGCAACACGAGGTCTGCTGCTGGACCATCTACCCAACCTTCACGTAAGCGCGACTTTGAGGACCCTCTCGAGGAAGCCGCTAACGTCTGGAAACGTAATAAAGGTGGCCGTGGTCGTGGCCGCGGACGTGGTGGTCGAGGACGTGGTGGTGGCGACAATGGTGGTCGTGGTGGCAACAATGGTGGACGTGGTCAGACTTCTGGCCGCGAAGATTTTAACACACTCGCAAGTGCGATGACAGCTGAGGAGCGTAAACGACACATGGACGAGGGACTTTGCTTCAAGTGCCACAAGAAGGGACACCGTTTGTTCCAATGTCCGGAGTTCAAGGGCAAGGCGCCAATGGAACTTAAGAAGCAATGATGGTGGCAAGGCTGTTCTACAAATGAACTGGAGCAGCCGGCTACATCTACTGTTCATTCTGAGACACTGCTAGCGATAGAGGTCGTCGACACACCTTCGACATCTCCATCGACTACAGATGCGACACCTGTAACGCAAGTAGCAGGTCGTCGTCGTCAGACTAAGCAGAGACAGAGTCGTAAACCTGTAACCAGACGTTCAATTGATTGGAAACTGGTTGACTCAGTCTTTGACCCTCTGCATGCACGATTCAACTTCACCTTGGAAGGATGTGCTGATGATGAAGGTATGTACTCGCACACTGACTTACCTCACTGTTCGCCGAGTGACTCGATTCTAGACAGAGATTTAACAGGAGAACGGGTGTTTATCAACCCACCCTATGAGTTAGCTGAGCAGATTGCGCAGCATTTTGAGGATTGTCGTCGAACATCTCCGACATCTACGATGGCTGTATTAGTACTACCAAAGTGGGCGAAATTTACTCGGGTGACTAAGCACTGGAAACTCTACCAAGAATTCCCAGCGAGGACTCAGCTTTTTACTCGTCAGTCCATGGAGAACCCAGCACAACAGGAGGTGGTTGCTCCAGCCCCTTGGCATGTTCAGCTGTGGTTAGTCGACGCAAGTTGTGCGTTTAACGACTCATCAAAACCTACAGCACCTGATCAACCCGACTCGGTACCTGTACCACTAAACGACTCGGAACAGTCCATCGCTACGCTGCAACAATTTTCTTCGCCAGCTACAGCCCTACTGACTGACCTCACAAAAGCTCGCCCGTTAATTCGAACTGAGCTGACTGTGAAAACTCCTGATGGCGGACACCAAATTTCTGGATTAGTTGATTGCGCAGCGACGCTTGACTTCGTGTCAGAGGACTTTGTACGACGCTTTGCTTTACAAACTCGGAAGTCTGCGAGTAAGACTCCAGTTCGACTCGCTAACGGACAACGAGTGACTTCTACGACAGTCTGTGACGTCACTTTTGAACTGGCTCGACACGAATTTCACCGGACTTTTTACGTTCTACGTGATTTACGCACAGCTTATTTAATCTTGGGTTTACCATGGCTTGATGACGAACAGGCCTCTTTACAATTTGGTACAACCAGAATTTTTACACTAATGGACGGTACAGCTGTGGAGACTACACTCGAGGAACGACGCCCTGAGTGTCTGCTGATGTCATCTACTAAAGTTCAGAAACTCATGCGCAAGACGCGCCGCAGCAGAGGACGTCATGCTGATTTTTACGTCATTGAACTTACGTCTGCAGCTAAACAACAGACAGATTTCCACATTGGAGAGGAACTAACTGCAGAACAACGTGACAACTTCCGGTCGTTACTTTTTGAAGACTTCCCGGAGTTACTACAACCTGTTGACTCTCCGCCAGTAAGCCGACAGTGGGATCACCCCATTGACACTACTGGCCCGATGCGACGTCAACGTTTGAACCGACTGTCGCCAGCAGAACGTGCTGAGCTTAATCGACAGCTAAAAGACGCAGTAGAAGCTGGTCTGATCCGTCCCAACTACAGTGAGTTCGGCTCGCCAATTCTTTTTGTGCGGAAAGCTGATGGCTCGCTACGTCTGTGCATTGACTACCGTGGCCTTAACGAGGTTACGCGTAAAGACGCCTACCCACTTCCGAGAGTGGATGACACATTGGACGAACTTAAAGACGCGAATTTTTACACACACCTCGACCTCGCTTCTGGATTTTGGCAAGTTCGAGTGCGTGATCAGGACGTTCACAAGACGGCTTTTCAGACCCCTGATGGCTTAATGGAATGGGTCGCCATGCCGTTTGGGCTGTGCAACGCACCAGCTACGTTTCAGAGGATGATGAACGACATTCTTCGCGACTTTTTACATAAGTTTGTGAAAGTCTACCTCGATGACGTCTGTATTTACAGCCGAACTCTGGAGGAGCACCTGGAGCACCTACGACTAGTGCTGCAGCGATTCAAGGAGGAAGGGCTGAAATTACGCCTTAAGAAATGCTTCTTCGGATTGCAAGAAATGGAGTATCTGGGCTACACTGTGTCAGCCGGTAAAATTTCGGTTTCCACAAAGAAAGTCGAGGCCGTTGCAGACTGGCCAGTGCCCAAGACGCAGAAGGAGGTTCGCAGTTTCGTACAGTTCTGCAACTTCTATGCGAGATTTATACACCATTTTAGCGACCTTACGGCTCCATTGACGGACTTACTGCGAAAGTCCCAGCCACAGAAGGTTACGCTGACGCCTGCCTGTTTGGAAGCCTTCGAGACTCTCAAGTTACGGCTCATTTCCGCGCCATGCCTGATCCTTCCGGAGGTCGGCTCGGACGCGACGTTCACCGTGGCTACATATGCTTCAACAGTGAGGATTGCAGCAGTCCTGTTGCAAGACCAAGGAGGAGGTCTTCAACCAGTCTCTTACTGGGCGCGTAAGCTGAATCCAGCTGAGCGTGGTAACACTTACTCTGCGTACGACTTAGAAGCTTTGGCCGTATGCGAAGCTGTCAAGCATTGGAGGTGCTATCTTGAAGGGTGCTCTAAGTTCCTTGTCGTAACAGACCACGACACACTGCGGCATCTGCTCAGGCAACCGAACAAAAGGTTGAACAAGCGGCAAGCAAGATACCTGCGGGATTTGCAACCGTTTGTGGGCTCGATGACACTTGCATATCGCAAGGGAGCTCTGAACGAAGCTGACCCGTTGAGCCGGCGTCCAGACTTCGTACCTCAGGCCACAGTACCCTTATTTTGGGATGGCGAGGTTCCGTCAGATCGAGAATTACGACGGAAGTCCCAGCTGCTGTTTGAAGACGCACAGTTAAATTTACTGACTGTTGACGCGCTGCAGCTGAGCCCTGAGTTCGCTGATCTCATTCGCGAGGGGTTCCCACGAGATTCGTTTTATGGGGACGATGGTGAGTGGACAAGAGACAGTCGGATAGAAGCCAGAGACGGGTACTTTTGGCGTCTCAATCGCCTCTTTATTCCACAGAACTCTGAGCTCCGACTGAGATTGATCACAGAGTTGCACGAAAGTTCGTCAGCTGGTCACAGAGGAGTTGCTAGCACTCTTGCTAAAGCACTCGACAGATTCTGGTGGAAACGACTCCGCCAAGATGTGAAAGATTTTTGTGAACGCTGCGTCGTATGCCGACGAGCGAAGATTCAACCGCAGATGGCTGCGACTCTTGACCCATTGCATGTTCCACCCAGACCGTGGCACACAGTTGGTCTTGACTACCTTACTTACACACTTGCCTGAGAGCAATGGCTTTAACAGTGTGCTGATTGTAGTAGACCATCTAACACGAATGGCCCATTTTCTGCCATGCACAGAGTCGATTACTGCCGAAGAAACTGCCACTTTGTTTTTACAGGGAGTCTACCGCTTACATGGACTACCCCGTGTGCTGGTCAGTGACCGCGACCCGAAATTTGTCAGTGCCTTCTGGCAGACACTTTGGAGACGCCTCGGAACGCGTCTAAGCATGTCTACCAATCGACACCCAGAAACAGACGGCTTGACAGAACGCGTGAACAACACGTTTCAGCAGATTCTTCGTTGCTTCTGTTGCTATGATGGCTCTGATTGGTCGACACTTCTACCGCAAGTGGAGTTTGCGTACAACGCTTCGCGTGCACTCGGAATTGAGCACACACCGTTCGAGGCTAACTTTGGATTCTCTCCTGAGGAGCCTCCTGACCTGCTGTTTAGCATGCGACCATCGATTCCAATTTCGCAAGACGCAACAGAACGGTTGAGATTGTTACATGACGTGCATACCCTGGTACGCTCTGTGTTACAGCTACACAAAGACGAGATGCAGGCGCTCACAGAACAGTCTACAGCGCCACACTTCGCTAAGGGAGACAAGGTGTCAGTCGTCAAAGGAAACCTTTTTCTGCGAGGACAACCAAACCGGAAACTCAGAAACAGACAGCTTGGACCTTTTTCAGTGGAGGAGCAGATTGGAAAACACAGTTACAGATTGAAACTACCAGCGACAGTACGCTTACATCCTGTGTTCCATGTTAACAACTTGAGACCCTACTCTACCGCTCCGCTACGACCAGCTGTCCCGGTGACTGTACCTAAAGGAGACGACGAGGAGTTCGACGTCTCACACATCTCTGCTGTGTGCATCAAGTCGCTGCCCGGGCGACGAGGCAAATATCTGCTCTTCATGACACACTTCAACGATGACGACATTCCACCTGTCTGGCACCGTTTGAACGAGGTACATCGAACAATTGCGTTACAAGAATTCTTGGAAACACCCCAATGGCGAAAGTTCGCCAAGACTCAGGCGTACACTGACTTCATGCACGCTCACCCAACGCGCATTCCTGAGTCCCAGTAATTGCTTCAGTAAAGGAGCCAAGAACCACGGAGGTCTGCCTCGCGGCGGCCTCATTGATCTGTCAAGAGGGGGAGGGTACGAGTGTGACGAGTACAGTCCTGCAACAGTACATTGCAGGACATTGTACAAGTACTCGTTACGGATACCAAATCGTGCTTTTCCACAGGACGGACGTATACTCGTGGGTACGTCGCTACTGCAATATTGTAATGGTGCTGATGCTACAGTACGACCAGTACCTCCCGGTACGTACAGATATGCATAATTAATCTAACTAGCCCGATGACGCGCCAGAACGAGCTCTTCGATGCAGAATGAGCCCCGTCGTGAAACCCAATGCTAGGCAGGCCGAGTCTCGAGGACAGATGACGACGGTTAGACAGCCCTATCGCCTGATACGTAAGCGTAGCTTGCAGGCGTAGACAATCTGGGCAGAAACCTATTTAAGCCCAGTGCAGTAGAGGGAGGTGACAGAACCTTTTAACAATTCCTTTGTTCACTTACAACATCTACTGCCTAAGTACAGCAGTGAAACATCTCTCACCAATTGCCTCTCGACAACATCTTGTGCCATCTTGCAACAACAAAACTAGACAGACTAGAACAGATTTGTGCTAGCGTTTAGCTTACAGAGGCTAACCGCCACACTAGTTTCGGAGCTCTTTGGTCGACGCACGCTTTCGTTGTTCGTTGATCTGCTCGACGTTGTTTGATTGAGTTGAGATGGCTTCTCTAGGACCCGGAAATTACGTGGTTTTAGTAATTCACGTTGGAGGAACTAAACCGTCGGACTTGAAGTTGGTGTTACAGCGTGAGCCTCGTTCTGGTAAAACTTGGTTCCCAGCGGGCTCTGTCTTACCTAACGAAGAGCATGTCGACGCTGCTATTCGCGAGTTACGCGAGGAGACCGGTCTTATTTTGACACCGGATGATTTGACGCTGTTGAGTGGTGAACCTGTTGTTGTTACACTATCTCAAGGACGACAGCTTGTCTACGTGTACTCGGCGTCGATTCCTGTCCTGTTTGCTACGAGCAATTTACGAACGCCTGCTCATGTCGAGCAGGTTGTTTTAGAACAGTCGACAGTTAATCCGGATGGCACTTACGTCGTCCCGGAAACCATCAACATCGACGGTCTGACATTTACGCCTGCACAGAAAGGATTACTTCGTGCTGAAGAGCACAAGAGTGAGTTACTTCACTTTGGTTACGTGACTCAATGGGAACTCTTTTACCGTGCGATACGTCAGCATGTTCCAGTCTTGCTTGATGACACGTCTATCCCGAAACAGTTCCACATGTACTGTCGGTTTTCAACAGTTGACTCTGGTTCCGTCTGGCTGCTGATTGTTGGACACATTAATCGACTGACTGGTGAGGGACCTACGGATTTACGAGTGGAAAATCCGATGCCTACCCATAACTTGGCTGGACTATCTGTAACCCTCACGGAGACTCAACGTAAGGCTGCTATTACTTCACCGTACCAGAATGGTCCGGTTGCTAATGAGCTGGAGGATTGGCTCGAAGCACAACCTCAGCGTTTTGTCATGCTTGGAATTACGGCTGACTCGTACAACGCAGTGTTCTGGGTTACTTCACAGTTTTCTGGACACCTGGGTGGGTGGTGGTTGAACCGGAAAACTCAGCCCCCAATTCCATCTACGTACGACGAACTTGTTACGGAGTTACGCAAGTCAATGTTTCTTCCGAACATCAAGGACGACGCAATTAACGCTTTGCTAAGCTTTACGCAGAGCAACACCATGAGTTACGCGGTCTACTCTAAAAAGTATAACGACTACTTACGTCGGTCTCGTCAACACCTGACAGCTGATGTACAGAGTGTACGCTTCATTAATGGCCTGGCGAATGAGGAACTCAAGAACCTTGCTAAGTCACACCGCGCACAGATGGGGTACCAGACTACTCTGGTGGAGCTACAAAACTTTTTGAATGATATTGTGACAAACTCGCCGAATCTCAGCAACACGAGGTCTGCTGCTGGACCATCTACCCAACCTTCACGTAAGCGCGACTTTGAGGACCCTCTCGAGGAAGCCGCTAACGTCTGGAAACGTAATAAAGGTGGCCGTGGTCGTGGCCGCGGACGTGGTGGTCGAGGACGTGGTGGTGGCGACAATGGT
This sequence comes from Tetraselmis chui, assembly GCA_026401115.1. Taxonomy (NCBI): domain Eukaryota; kingdom Viridiplantae; phylum Chlorophyta; class Chlorodendrophyceae; order Chlorodendrales; family Chlorodendraceae; genus Tetraselmis; species Tetraselmis chui. Next base: position 102 of record JAPMLY010002355.1, on the reverse strand, counting down.
GGTCGTGGTGGCAACAATGGTGGACGTGGTCAGACTTCTGGCCGCGAAGATTTTAACACACTCGCAAGTGCGATGACAGCTGAGGAGCGTAAACGACACATG
>JAPMLY010002354.1:0-46603 GCA_026401115.1 Tetraselmis chui | reverse complement strand
AAGAAATCGCCCACTGTGGGGATGGGCGACGGTGGTTCTCACTACGTTATTTTTGTGAAAGTCTCCACGCAACGGCTTAGCGCATGTCAATATTTTGTGCTCCCGCCTTTCGCAGCAAGGCAAGCTTTCAGCCTGCGCCGAATCGACTTGTACAATGCTCGCATGGCCGACTGTGGCAATTTTTCCCACTCTTCGAAAACCGCGTCCTTGAAGTTTCAAGCAGTCAGATCCGTCCTCGCTTGCAATTGCTTTGCCACGATGCCCCAAACGTTTTCTATCCACGACAGATCCGGGCTGGTCGGTGGCCAATCAATCACTGTGAAATCCGACTGGCTGTGCAGCCACGCTTGGGTAGTTTTAGCTGTGTGAGCGGGTGCGTTATCTTGTTGAAATACCCAAGGTTGGTCTCGCAGCGGCATGGGTCTGCATTCCATCAGTTGTCGGCATGCCGGGATGAGCTTCTCTTCCAACAACCTCACATAGACCTTGGCAGTCACACCCTTGCTCTCGCTCTTGAATCCCGTGGTGCCCGCTGTGACGAACAAGTCGGTCTTGCCCCATTTAGTTACCGCGGCGTAGGCATGCACTTTTGTGCAGCTTCGATATGCTGGCACGGTAGGGGGGTCATCCTCAAACAAAACCCACCGCTTGTCGCCCACGCCTTTGGGGCATAGCCAGAATATCTTAGAGTCCGAAACAGCCACGCTTGCCCAGCTCTTGTCGACCCACTGCCTGCAAAAATGGACGCGCTTGAGTTTGGTTGTTGCTGTAAGGTTGGGCTTCTTTTTCGGGCGAAGGCGCCGAGCTAGATTCGCTTTCACAAACTTGCGCACGGTCTCCCTGCCCATGGAAAGCCCCATGCCAGCCTTTAAGTCGCTGACAATGGCGGTGCATGTCTTCCCGTCGCGAATGCACGCCTTGAGAACCTCTCGCACTGGTGGACTTGCCAACCCCCGCGCAGGCCTCCCCGAGCGAGCTTTGTCCAACACGTCCCCCGTGCCCTCGTAAGTACGCACACATTTGCGAACCACCGACGCGCTTGTACCGTGCTGCCGGGCTACTTTGGTGAAGTTTCCCACGTGCTTGAAGTCCCACACAAGTTGCAGTCGCCACGCGTGAGTGGTTGGTGTAGGCCCCATACTGGTTTTGGAGCCGCGACGCGGTTGAGGTCCAGCGTGGTGTGCGCAATTGGGCGACATCCCACCTCCAACCGAAATTCTCTACTCACACGTGGACGCCCATATCATCGTTGCTTTATCCCCGGCCAATACTAGGGAATTCGAGGTGGTTAAGAAATCGCCCACACTCTTCCCATAAAGTCCGTTACTAGTGAAATAGGGCCTTTCGCGTAGGGCGGGTGTTTATCATGTAGGGTTTCTAGGGTTTAACTGTACTTTAGCTCGTTGAAAAGGCGGATCGAAATTTGTGTTGACAGTGGAGTAAAGGGGGAAGCGGGGCACAAATGGGGCCCGTCACGGCTACGAACTGACGTATTAGGGTTTGCGGGTCAACCCCGATTTCGGGGCATACCCTGATTCGGGCGCCCCGGAATTCGGATTTTCCACACTTTGGCTCGTGAAAACTCCCGAAATCGGCGACACAACACGCGGATTTTATTATCCCAGCATGCTGTCCGTAAACATGGGAGCACGTGGGTGTGATGGCATGTGCCGTTCAGATGCTTGACGTGGGTGGGATAGGGGCCGGAAACCCACAGCTTGGGAGGCTTAAAAAAGCCTAACTTTGCCGTGCGGTGTCCGATTCGAGCAAATTAAGTTGCAAATGGAAGCCCTTCCCCCTAGTAAATATAAGTTTTCAACATAATTTACGCCTACCGGCCGGTTTTCGCGTCAAATCCGCCGTCCGATGCCATCCAGCCCCTCGTACAGCCAACTAAAGTTTAGGGTTTCAAAATCTGCCACATTCGCGCGGGGCTAGCAACCCTTGGACAGGTGGTACCCGCACACCCGCTCCGCCAATACGCTCAACAATCAGCGCTCTATATTTCGTTTATTCACGGCGTCACCCATTTCATCCCCCATGTTGGCATGGTGCCGTGCCATTTGCCGCATGCCAAACCAAGGCCCGTGCTAGGGTACTTTGAAAGCTCCCCGCGATGTTTCACTCCCGGCGATGCGAAAGCTTGAAAGGCCAGCGATCCGCGCGCTAGGGTGCTTACACTCCAAGTCAACCGTCCCTCAAGCCTAATAGGTCCCTAGCCCGTGCTCCTTGGCTGTATTTTCGGGCACTTGGCAAGAAAACCTAGTGCACACGATATGCCATTCCCGGTATTGCCGCTCTGTAGGCGGCCGGGCGCAATACACTCGGCGGATACTCGTGCAATTGTGCAAACATGATGAAAGCCCAATGTCGAGTAGTCTCCCGGCTTATCGCGACACTACGTACACCGAGCCACGCATAGAGGCGTGCATAACCTGCACATCCACAAATTTCGGCATGCAAAATTTCGGCCGCAAATCCAACGTGTGTGACCACAATAATCGAAGCGTGCCGATAGAGGTGCTCACGTCAGTGAACAACGCGCCGTGGTGTGTTGTTCGAAAGTCATTACTCTACCCCCAATCGAATTGCATGGCCATCGCGGCTGTGCGTGGCGGGTAATTAAATGCGTGCCGCTAGTAACGGACTTTATGGGAAGAGTGTATATACCTTATAGTGTGGTAGCGACCACAGCTGGATGACACTACATTTCATCCGCTGTGCCAAGAAAACCGGAGTTTCCTCGTTTACGTACCGTATCGAGGAAACCCTCGTGTTTATAAAACTTTACTACTGGTACCCGGGGCTCGCGGCGCCACCTAGACATCTGGTTAAACGAACTGCGACGTGGCGATATATGGACGCCGACAGCCGGTGACTGTATTCTGCATGTACCAACGTTGTAATTACCGATTTCTTACAAGAAAAAGCTGTGGAGGCCACCAAGCAAAAAGAAGAAAAGAGGAAAAAACCTGAGCCCGAGAAACAGGAAAGCCACCGCGTCAGCACTGCCCTCCTGAAACGCGTCGCGGAGATAGGCACCGCACGTTGTAACTTACGTTTGTGCTAACCCACTTCTTCTACTCCGCCTCGCCCGACGGCGCGGCCGCCAGGCCGGCGAGGAAGACGCCGTTCGAGGCGCGCAGCACCGCGCCCCACAGCCCCTGCAGGTAGAAGGTCCGGAACGTGGAATCCATGTCCGCCGCCACGCCCTCCGCCCGCACGGACAGCACGCGGCTCACGATCTTGTCCAGCAGCTCCTCGTCTCGCCCGATGTCCAGCCTGCCCACCGGATGCCCCCGCGCCCCGGCCAGCCACTGCGCGATGCCGTCCGCCGCTTCGTCCCGGCCGCCGGCCTCGTGCGCGTCGGCGGCCACGTACCCGCGCGCTTTGGCCCCCTCGGCGTCCCATTCCCAGTTTCCCTCCTCCTCGCCGCCGCTCTCCTCCGTGTCCCAGCCCCCTTCCGCCTCGCCGTCGCCGTGGGGGTCCAGTATCTCCGATTTCCTGCCCTCGCGGTCGCGCTCGCGCTCAAGCTCGAGCGCGCCCTTGTCGCCGGAGGCCCGCGCGAGCGAGCGAGCGAGCTCGGGCGGGATGCGGGGAGCGTCCGCGGGCCGGTGCCCTCCCCGCAACTCGCGCTTCGCCGGCGCCTCGTAGAAGCGAGCGCCGTAGCTGGCTGCGTAGTGACTGCGCGCGTAATCCTTGAGCAGCTCCGCATGCTCGGGGCCCAGCGGCAAGGATGACGACTGCATGATCGATCGCGCTCGGGCGGGCTGTTATCCGCTCTGGGAGGAGCTTACTTTGTCACCGCGTGAACGCGCCCAGGACGCTGCTCAAGACTGTGATCGCCAACAGGCCGATCGAGGTGCCCCATATCGACCGGCCCCCACCGCCGCGTAAATTTTAGTCCTTGTTCGGTGATTCAAATTTGATAAAAAACAAATTCTTACAAAAAAACCTGTGGAGCCCACCAAGCAAAAATAAGAAGAAATGAGGAAAAAATCGATTCAAATTTGATTCTTTTGATGCGTCTGCCGCTTTTGCAGATTATTTCGGCCTCCTCCGCAGGCGGGACCCACTTTTTGATACCCGTTTGTGCTAGAGCCCTCTTTCAGGCACAGCGACTGTTACTTGGCGAACTAATCGCTACTGATTACGTGCAGAAAAAAATGTAGATATATTTCAAAGTCCTTTGTTCAAAGGCCTTTGTTACCCGGCCCTTTTTCCCTGTCCGTGCTCATTTTGTTTCTCTTGTAATCAAAATCAATTTAGGCCTCCGTTTTACAGGAAAACTAATATAACACGGAGCACCAAAATGCCTGTTTTTGCGTAATAAATACCTCTGCCAGCCTATAAAATCGTCAGCGCATGGAAAGGCATGCAGGTACATTTCCTTCTCAATCATGACATCATTGTACGTCATTTGCTCATAATTGAAGTTATTTTACGAGCGCCTCACAATTAAAACACACACACACACACACACACACACACACACACACACACACACACACACACACACACACACACACACACACACACACACACACACACACACACACACACACACACACACACACACACACACACACACAAATGTGATAGTAGATGAAATCCGGCTCGCACGCCAACTCGTGCACATTTGTATTATCGTGTACAAAAATGCCCACACACAAGCACACTCAACATCGTTACCGATTAATATCCAAGCACACACAAGCACAGTCACATACGCATATGTACGCACAATTACACACGTGGACACAAATGCAGTGTCGCTTTCGTCGAAATTATACAAACCAACCGTGTAATTTAGTTTCAGCGAACCATATGCGCCCTACTACCACAGTGTTGGACTGTTTTACACCACCTTATTGCGTCATTATTTTGGGTCATGCTTACTTGCGTTGCCAGCCAGGGACGGGACGCGTCGCCACATCGTCGTGAACACCCGGTATCGACTCTGAATATTTTGTGTTTTAAGCACTGGAGACACGAGCAAAGTTGCGGTCATTGTATAGTATTGTTTAAGTTTACTCTCGTCCAGGATTCATTCGGTCACCAGCATATCGCCGGTTATTGGTTAGCTGCTTATAAACAATTGCCTCATTGGCATGTGTGGAAGCAAGCATCGAAAGTGGTGGAGAGGAAAGTGTGAGCCTGTTCGCCACAGTGAACCATTCGCTGACTTTGTGACATACTGGGTAGGCGACGGGTAAGTTGGGCTGCGGCTGGTGGGTTTGTGGGAGCTTCCGGAGAGTGACGGCGGTGAGGCGGCTGCGAGCGCTGTGGAGCAATGCGCGGCGGAGGGGGGTCGGTCCGTCATCGGCCCGACTGTGGGGGAGCAAGCTGTGGCGACGTCATGGATTGCCCGTCCCTTGGGTAACCTCAAATCGCTCCGCATGTTTCCCTGAAAACCACTCTGCGAACAGAGTAACGTTGTGCAGCTCTGTGAAATCTGCGCGCGCGCCATCCACCGTCGCTGGCATGTCGACACTGTGATGAAAGTAACAACACAATTTACGCACGTGCATTAGGTATACCGATTGTTGGGTACAGCTCGGTGGTGCCAATGCTACTGCCTGACCAGGTTTGGCCGCCACTCCCCAGTCCCCACTACCATGGCAAGCAGGCATAACTCCTGGGCCATCAATGTGGCACATGACATGCTGTTGCACATTTTCAACACCCATGCATACGTACGTGTAATACGACGTTGAACATGCATCATGCTCTAAACAATAGAGTTGCTGCCAAATGTGTTGCGTGCTTTGCGCCCAATGATGCATTGCCTGCCACGACGCACAGACGGGGTATCATGGCTACATTCGGATGGGGCTGTCGGATGAGCAGCGCAGCGCGTCGCTCGTTCACTTTGTGCACACAATTGGCTGGCGCAAGGTGCGCCATGCCCATCGCTCCGCCCAGACACACCATGAAATGGCAGACCTTTAAGTTTTTTACCCGTACGTGCTTTGTGGACGGCGTGTGATGTTTATTGTGTGTGGTCCGAATGTGCTGATGCATACTAAATCATTCATTCATTTTGTGTGTCACATGGGGTCGTGATCCACAGCCGAGATGCGCTCGGGGTCAGAATGGCCGAGGCTCTACAGTCGTAGGGGACAGTTTTCGGGGTACATCTTACCTCGTTTTCGGCGTCGACGACGGAAGAGTCGATCACGGAAGCGGCTGTTCGGCTCGGGCGGGAGCATGACGAGTGGGTGGTGTTTCTTGCGCTGACGGAGCGCTCCTTGTTGGCGTACGACGCGCAACCGGGGCTGGACGTCTCCCAGCGGGTGTGGGTTTCCGGCTGGCCGTTCCTGGAGGATGTGGTGGCGGCTGCGCAGACTCTGCCGGAGGGACGGCATGTGGACGGCCTGCGCTACCTCCGCGGTCTGGTCGCCGCTGGGAGCAAACGACCCGTCTCCCGTCTGGAACCACAGGTACGCGACGGATATAATTCTGGCGCGCATGTTATCGTCTGTAATTTAGATAAACACGACAAGCATGTGAAACTTTAGCGATAATAACAGGATCAATAAAATTAGGAACTAAGTTTTGGCCCTTGAAGCGCGTATCGTAGCTTAATCATTGGAAGCGATGTAAGCTATCCGTGAAACGGAGGAAAACGAAAGATCGGGAAAATGAGAGAGCGACATCGGGAATCAATACTGCACTCTTTGCTTTTCTAGGGTGCGGTCTGTCCTGAAGAGGGGAGGTGTGGGGGGGAGGGGAGTCGAACAGTGCAAGATTTTTCCATTTTGCGATGTATTTGCATAATTTGCGATTTTGAGCGTGCTCAAGCTGCGTCGATCATAGATGCAACACATGCTATGTGTTGACCCCCAAATTCGGAAGCCCGAACCCAGTACCTGAACCGTAAACACCAAGGGCGCTTTTTATTCACACACGCTTTGGGTAATGAACACTAAATTGGGAAGAATATGACTGGCGACAACAAAAAACCCATATGAGATTGGGGAAGCCAGGCTAAGGCAAATGATGAATTTATGTTGGTATTGAATGGGCGATTTTCTGGTCTTAATTTGCAATGATATTTATAAACGTTATTCAAAAACACGTTTTTTTTTTGTGATTGGATACTATGGAATGCACCGTGTATTGAAAGTATAATTCGATGTTTAATTGAGAGGAGCTCCCTTCGATGCGTTTTGAGTAATTCTCAGCATCTCCGCGACGCTTTTAAGGAGGGCAGTTCTGACGCTGTGGCATGCCTTCCTTTTCCTCGGGCAAAAGTTTTTTCCTCTTTTCTTCTTTTGCTGGGTGGTCTCCGTTGCTTTTTCTTGTATGACTTTTTTTGAATAATTCTCAATGTTTAACAATAATGATAAGTAAATGTAGATTTCGCTACCCTTTACTATGATATTGAGAGATTGTTTGATGCGGCATCGACTCTTATTGCATTCGTACCTCCAAATCATGCATGGTACCGGGCAGTCTCAACGTAGTACCTGCAACAGAGTCGAAACGGCTCATATTTGTTTTGTCATTACAGGCAACCTCCCTACTGGTGGTATGTTTCGTACCATGTGTTGTTGGACATGATTGGCACCATATGTACCTGCGCACCTTCAGTGGCCTTGTTACCGCGTTCGTTGCCGCTTATGACTACGCGACTGAGCCTGCGTAGGCGGCATCGCTCCTTGAAAAATACCCACAAGGCGCGACGTCGGGCGTCAACTCGGAGGAGCTCGGGCTCTATTTGGAACCTTCTTTGCTCTTGACCGCTACTCACAGCATTGCCCAACCCGGTTCAAACCCTATCTCTACACCGAACTCCTCATTAATTAAAACCTTTCTGTCTCGGCGGGTACCCGTGCCTGAAATATGTGTGAACGAAATATATAGTGATGCGGGTATTTTACTCTCCCTATGAATATACGGAGCTCGTTTGTGACAAGTACGTTGTACGTAGCGCGTGAATTGTAAAGAATCTTGCAGGGTTGCGCATATCAAGTTTTCATTCACGAATGTGAATAATGCGTTCCTGTCCTCTTGAGTGTGTGCCGTCTCGGAGGTGGCTCTCGCGCCATCTATCCTAACACATACATTAAGCGCTTCTTTGATGTAATTTGAAATTTGAAATTAAACACTCCAATACCAGTAAAAACCGGCTGGAATCTCTGCCCCCCCCCCTTTTGCTACGCCTAACTGGACTTAGAAGCGTGAGATAGACCGTGAACCACTAATCCCAACCTCTCTAATGGCAATGACGATACCGTCTAAAACATACCCGTATCCAGGTATTTATTAGTTTCTGATCTATATGTATTTTTTTGGATACAGTATGAAATAAAAAATGTCGCTAGTCTTCACGATACGCGGCTTGCTCAAGCCGCTGCGGGGTCGCTGATCAACAAGGCTATTCAGCTTGAGCTGGTCGAGGCGAACCTGCCTGACCTCGGCTCGTGTGCGACTCCGGTCGTGCCGGAGCTTGGGGGGAAAGGTAGGTGAAAAACCCCCCTCGCATAGGTCGTCGTCGGTCCCGCCTCGATCCGTGCTCAACCCCGCCCGAGGTATTAGCCGCTCCTTCCGACGCAGCTCGCCACCTAGCCGAGTCTTCTCTTCGGGGGCTGAGAAGAGAGAATAACTAGGCTGTAGACGGTGTCCGGCTGGCTCTCCTGCCCCCGAGCCAGATTTTCTCTTGTCCCCGGTCCTTTTCCCGTCTGTTTCCAACACCTATATGATCGCGTTGTGGCCGTCCGTACCCTCCCCCGATGGTTGACGTTGTTAGGGGGCCGCCTTTACGAGCAATGTGCCGTTACGATAACCCTAGGCACACTGCCGGAGGCAGCCTATCGATAACCGGGTACCGACTAGGGAAGGGGTTGGAAGAACCCATGGATCGAGTCGCCGGTCCTCAAAAGATGGTGGGTACGGGACTTTTTCCAAAAACCCCCCGTACCGGGCTTTTCCGGTGGCGGGCGATCCTAATGACCGCCGCCGCCAGACCGTGCCGCTCCTCCGGCTGCGACCTACCTCCGTCATGCGTAGCATCAGGCCTCGCCCCCACGGGAGACCTAAGGCTCTCGCAGGGCTGGCGACTGCTAGCGAGCGCCGTGCCCTAGCGCTGCTTCCCAGCTGTCCGCCGTCAAATCCAACACCCTCGTCCCTCCGCTGATCCGTCCGTACCCTTCTTCGCCAAAAAATATTTCGTAGACGCCGCCCCCGCCCCATCGTCGGGAGAGTATCTGCGAGTATTTAGTCGCGGAAAAGACATATCGGACTGGCCGAGCGGGAGATCCCTATGTCGGTGTACGGATGTAATGTTTTTCCAAAGCCCCCCGTACATGGCTTCCCGACATCTGCTAATCCTGCGGATCGCAGCTGTCGGTACCTCGTTCAGCCCCCTACCGTGCCAGGCCTGGCACGGCTATGGGTTACCAGCGCCCACCGCGTGGAGGTAGAGGTAGGTGCCGACGGGCATGCGAGCGCACCCCTCTCCGGGGCCGCCGCCGCTGCGCCGCCGGCGGGTGCCTTCTTTGATGTAATGATATAGAAGGCATATAGAATGACATGTGTGCCGCACGACCATGTTGTATGAGTGTCGTTATGTTTAGGGGGAAGGAGGTGTTTAAGATATCTAGCCGGCGGAGGGTCGGAGGTGTTCCATGCTCTTATTAGGGACATTGTCCGTTTGTGTAGGTATATGGGGGAGATTTGTTAATGGAGTCTATCCATGTGGACGAATGAGGTGTGACGCGTAGCAGTCAAAGTGTAAATCTTTGAAGGTGAGTTCGAGGATGGGGCTACTTAATGTGCCCGGGTAGGGTATGAGTCCATTTCGGGAACGGCGGGTCCGTCGGGTAGGAAAATGGCAAGTGTTGTGGAAAAGTTCAACGTCCGTATTAGTGAATAAGTGAAATGGTTAGTGTTTACGGTTATGTAGGGTCATAAAGTTGTCGATAATGTTGCATAAATTCCATATAGATTGGTATTCCTCCCAAAGGAAGGAGGTGATACCTAAAAGGTCTAGTACTCTAGTGCACCTATTGGAGTGTGGAGGGGCGGTAGTGTGATGGAGTGGGTGTAAATGAGTGTGTTGATGTTGTGGGTAAAGGAACGCAATGTGATGTCGGACGGGAGAGAGGGAACATGAGGTGAGTTGTTTACATGGGTTTGAGGTGGTGGGGAAAGAGGGTGTACGGAGTAGGGGAGGGTGGGGGAGAGTTAATAACCGTTTCCTTGATAGAGGCTGGCATCGTGGAACTAAACCGTTGAGTCCACCGTCTCCATTGGTTGCTTAGCCGTAGCCGAGGGGGGCGTACGGGGATGTGCACTGTCCTCATTGTCGTCGGAGAAGACTAGTTCTTCTTCGCCCGGCTCGGTGTCCTTTGCGTAATTCCCAGTCAAGGCGAGGGCTTCATCCTCCTCCATATCATGGGTTGGGGATATGTGGTTGGAGGTGGTTGGGGCGGGTTCGGTTTCGGGGATGATAGGAGGAAGGTTGGGATGTTGGGGTTGGGGAAGGCGGTCGGGGGCGTGTTGTGGTTGTAGCTCAGTTGTGGGGGTGTTGTGTGCGGAGTATTTCGAATGAAAGACATCCTCTCTTTACACCGAGCGGCGAAGTCTCGAGAGTGGAGGGGTAGTGGCGACGAAGTTGGGTGGTGTTGGTTTAAGTGGGTGGCTCTTGGTAGCTTTGGCGGGCTTTGTGATGGTTGAGTCGGTGGTTGGTCGGTTTGAGCGGTTTGTCTTGGTAGGGTGTGTGGGAAGAAGCGGGTTTTATCTTGGGGTTGAGGTTCGTGGGGGCCTTTGTGATGGGATGCGGTAGAGGGGCTGGTTCGGTGGGATGTGTGTTTGCGGCATTTGGAGGGTTAAGAGGTTGTGTCCTCGGAGGGTTTGGCCCTACGGACTTGTGTTGTGGGGGCAAAGAATTCTCCGTCATGGTCTTGCAAGGTGGACAGGTCATACCTCGTGGCGTGTGTGAGTTTGGAGGTGTACCGGCATCATGGATGTAGTACGACCAGTTGAGGAGGATATTGGGGTGGTTCTTTGGGGTGTCCCTCGCTGCCGAAGTGTATGGGGGGATGGGGGGGGGGGTAGAGCGGAAAGGATGGGTTCCTTGTTGTGGAAGCAGCCGTTGATGGACATGTAGGAGGGGATGGCAGTGATGAGGGCAATGGTTCCAGTGGTGGTTCCGCGGGAGCGACGGAAAGTGTTGAAGGGGGACGTGGACGAGGCCAGTGGTGGCCACAATGGCGCAATAAGTGGGTGGGGAAAGACTGATGAAACAACTTGTGTTAATGGAGGGGATGCGGTGGGGTGGGCGCGGTAGAGGAAGCCATCGGGGAGACGGTGGAACTGGCATAGGGAAGTTTTGTCGGTGGGGTGATGGGGAATTGATGTGGAAGGCTGTGGTGTAGAAGGGGTCGAATTGGTGATGGTTAAGGGGAATTTGTGTGACCAGTTGTATTTATCAAGCTGGCATGTATTATCGTCAAATACGGGCAGGTTGAGAGTGGAAGTAGACACATGAAGGCTTCCGGCTATGAGTCGTTGTGGACCAGGTAAAAGACCGTGGGGGATGTGAGAAGTACTGGTGTGGTAGTACGGGGAGTTACATGGTGTGAGAGACGGTACATTACTGTACCGTTCTGTTTTTGGATCGGATTATCTTGTAGCGGGAGGGCCTCCGTGTAGAACAAGTTTAATTCTTATGCCACCGGTTAGAGGGAACCAGAGGATGAAAGGCGTCAACGATGTGACACAATAGATGGTTAGATTCCGGCAAGTCCGTGAGGGTGGTTGCATGTGAGTAGTTGATTGAGTCGTGTGGGTCGGTAAAAAGAGTGCAGAGTTTGTCCCGCATGCCGTGACGAAGGGTGCTCGCGGCTTCCTCCGGACTCAGCGGCATGAGCTCAGAAAAGCCGACATTGGAACGGAGGGGGCGGGCCATGGGAGGGGTAGCATCGCCAACTATATGCGTATGCTAGAACTTCACTAGGCGTTTAGAGCGTTCGTCCACGAGAAGGTGGATGAGGGGAGGGCCTCCCGGCGGCCAAGTTAGCTGTTGGGTAGCGATTCTAAGTAACAAAGTGGTGAGTGCGCCCTCAGTCGGCACTACAATAATCACCTCCCGATATGTTGGTTGCAAAAAGGCATGGACCGAGTCTATGTGATCCGGTGGGTGAAGGTGTGCTGAAGATTCATGTAGGGAAGGGCGTGTCGAGTGGGGGTGTGGCTGGCGATATCGTTATACGCGCGGACTTTGACGTGGCGCGAGGCCGTGGGGAGACGCTTTAGTCTTTCCAACAGCCAAAATCGGACCTCTTCACAAGCGTTGGCCTCGACGTCCTCAAGGGAGGTAGAGGATGGCATAACATAGGCCTTAAAAGCAAAGGATGAGAGGAAGGGGTCATCAATCGAGTAATGGCTGGTGAGCCATTAGCTGTCGACAAAGTGTATGTCGCGTGTTCTTGTCGGAATCGGAAACGGATAGCTACACGTAGGTCGTGCCGGCCTTACCAAGGATCCGATTGTGATGTCTAGGGAGGTGAGAAGAGAGAGATGGCGGCCGGCGAAGGCACCAGAAGGGCCGGCCGACCGCCACTAATAGGGAATCGAGTACCGCTAATAGCATAACACTAAGTACTAGGATGATAAAAAGCTACCTTGTACATAAATAAGCATTACGCAATGGGATGCTAGTGCTAACACCCCCCTCAAGGTAGCCGAGGTCTTGACGTCGTCCTAGCTTGCGTTGAGGAAGGTGGTGCCATCTTGGTCGAAGGTGTAGTGCTTGTAGCGCGTGTCTCAAACCGGGTAGGCGCAGCGACATGCGCTCGCATGAAAACGCATCCTACCGTCACTAAAGACAGTAAAAAGATCCAAAGTACTGCTAAAGTACTACTGAACCACATACAAGGGATGGGTCGGTAGCTTGAATGAGCAACGCCGACCGTCTTCGCTCCGGGCCTGGCCTCCCGATGAGCGATAGACTGGTGGACATAGGGCCCGTTGAACAACAAGCACCGTCCACCTCTCCCCAACCGAGCCTAGCTCACCCAGGTCAGTGGACCCGTAGCGACACCAGACGGTACACGCAGCAAGGCGCAACTTTCAGAGTTTTGAATTTCGTCTCCTCGACAGCTCTCGCGCCACCCACTTTGAAATCCGAAAATGTACCCACTCCAGTGCTGCGAAAGGACAAAAACACCTGTCGATTATAAAACCCCCCCTCTCCGGGGGCGGCGCGCCACACCGTGCCCCACCGAGCGTCCGGACGTTCCTGTCCGCCGCCAACATCCTCCAAACCCAGGTCCCATGTGGCCTGGTCGTGTGCCGCCAACACACGCAACCTACTCGAAACCACAATATACCTCAACAAAACTCCGAACCACTCTCCGAAATCCGAACGATCGATATGTCCTCGTCATCTGGCCTCCTCCCCACTTACATATATGTGCTCATGCGGGACCGCCCGGAGCATGCGACTTATTCCGACCTCTCCAACCCCGAGACTCGCCTCGCGCGACACCCGCTCGCACCATTTCTCACGGTGCCTCAGCCACCCCCGGTACAACACACCTTAGGCACCGCTTTGGACCCCTCCCCCGGTCGAGGACTCGAGACCCCTCTGGTCCTGGCGCCCCCCCGGTCAACTACAGACCTCGGACCGGCCGACGACCTCCCTTCACGCATGATCGACTCCTACCTCCTTACAGGGTAGTACTCCACCTCCCCCCCCCACCTCGCCTGCTTCTGGCTCCACGGTATGTTCCTCCCGGATTCGACCCACCCCCCAACGCGGTGTCCTAAACTTGCTCGGTCGCCCGCCGCTGGCTCCTCGAAAGTATCAACCAGATCACAAACCTCCCTCTCCGCGTGAAAAATACAATAGGCCGTGAACTCGCCCTTCACTCGCGATGGACGGCGCGAACCACCCGTACTCCCCACCCGTCCGCACGTCCGTGTCACGAGGCCACCCCCCTGCCCGACGCCCTCGCATCGGGATTCTAGGAGGTACGACTGGACATTCCTACCTCATTTGTCGCGATCGGTTTTTTGTACCAACTCACTTCACAGCAACGTGAATTCCGATCGCCCGGTCCGACACCACTCACCGCGACGCTCTCTTCTCCCCTGCTGACAAAACTAAAACAGCAGAAAATCCACTTCCTACGAGCACCCTTGATCCCTGCGCTCTCGGGACAAAGGATCAAACTTCGCTCCCCCCTCTTCACTGATATATCCGGCCGAGAGACGATCGCCCTTCTACAGGACCTCCTCACCTTACACCTGTCGACCGAGCTCGCTTCCACCGGTACCACCCAGACGACCCCACCTCCCTGCCAGGTCGATGACCAGGTAGAAATGTACTGCATCCTGGTCTCCATCAATGGCACAACCACCATCCCCCTCAGACACACAATCATTCACAGAGGTGCACACACCCAATCCACCTGCACTCTCACCATCAACCCCCACCACTACTCCACTTTTGGAAGAGCCCGCCTCTCAGACCCCGCCTTCACCACCACACCCTCCCCTCATCCCATCACACACAAAAAAGCACAACATTCTCTACCGCAACTCCCCCACCCTCCTCCTCCAATGGGCTCACCACCTATAGGCTTGCAACATCTCTAACCGTTGGCAAGTTGAGACATCAGACTTCTCGATGATGGAAGCCGAGGACGACGCCCCGCTCGACCTCACCTCCCTCCCCGACATTCAGCTCTCTTCCACCACCCCAGCCCCAGCCCAAACCCAACCCGACACCCCCCACCACTCCCACAACGTCCACCCCTTTCCTCCTCGCCCCCCCCACGACAACCCCTCCCCCTTCCCCACCCGTTCATTTTGGCCTCCCTCCACCTCACCTTGCCTCCTCCCCCCCACACCGCCCCACCTCCCCCACGCGCGACCACAACGCCTCCTCCCCCCCACACACCCGCCCTCCCACAAACCCCTCCCTCAAACATGCACCACCGGCCGGTGTCTCCAAGCCCACCCGCCCCTCTCGCAAGAAGAACTCTCCTTCCCCTCCCCCCCCCGCAGACCCCCGCACCCATGTCTCACCCCCCCTTCCAACCACATTGCCCTCCCCCCCACCCACACTCACTCCCCTCTCTCAATCTCCCCTTCTGCCTCCCTCCCTTCCCTCCACCCCTCACTTCTCCCCCTCCCCCCTCCTCAAGGGATGAGGATGACTACACACTTGAAGAACTCGAGGCCTTACTGGAGGACGACCTAGGAGAGACCGGCGCCCCCCTCCTCAGCCTCACCCCCATCCGGCGGCCCCACCAGCCCCCACAGGTCACCCCCGGCCGCAGAGGCCGAACTCCATCATTAGTCCCCCAAAGGACAAACCGGAGGTTAGACCCCACTATTCCCCCCTACCCCTCAGCCCGATATTCGCAACCACACTGTAAACACCTCGATTCAGGCAACTCTCCCGGCCCACTTTATCCCCCTCACATGCAGCATCAATTTGCATAACTACCTCTTCGACCTCAATCTTGAGTATGACGTACGCACCTCCATAGGATGCCTTGACTCCTCTGCGGTGCTCTCCTTCCAATGGGGGCACTACCAGGACCTATCTAACCTATACTGCATTGCTACCTCGTTAGCGAAACTTCACTCCACATCCTCTGCATCTCACACCGTCATCACCAACAACGAAGTTGATAATCACCACCACAATTCGCAATACCCTAGCCAATGGACTAACCTCTCTAACCGAGGCTCACCCCCCACCCGGGCATGGCCAACCACCCCCCTACTCGTCCTCACATGGCAACACTCCCACTTCGGCCTCCTCCACCTAACCCACTCCTCGGCTATCTGGATTGACTCCCTCCACCACCCCACCCGACCTCCTCTCTCGCTCCCTCGCTCTTTTAGCCTCCTGGAACTCCTCCCCCTCCCCAACCGTCGGCAACCTACGCTTACTTAATCCCCCTCGCCAGAGTGACACAGCCAACGCCTGGTCGTGCGGAACCCACGCTCTGCTGCACACTTACTTTATCACCATAGCTCCCCCCAATCAAGCTTACAACCCCCCTCCCTTCGACCCCCGCGCCACCGTCTACTCACTACACTCACTCCTGTGGAACCACACCTTCCGCTCCACTCCCCTCCCAATAGGAAGACCCCAACTACTCACCGCCCTCCACTCCCCTCAACCTCTATCTTCCCCTCAGCTCCCACTCCCCACCCGTACCCCATCCCCTGCCCTCCCCTCCCCCTCCCCCCTTCCCCCCCCCCTCCCTCCGTCCTCCCTTCCACCCCCCTCATGACGACCGCCCCCCCCGAAGACCCCCCAAACCCCTCCGCCTCCCCCGCCTCCCCCATCCTCCCGCACCACACATCCCAACCACTTCACCTCATTACCCTCAACACCCGCGGCCTCCACACCTCCATCCTGGACGTCGAACACCTTACTAACTCGCACCACCTTGACGTCCTCATCCTTACCGAAACCACGCACGCCACCCACAAATCCCGCTGGCGTATCGCCCTCCCCCACTACCTTCTCAAAAGCTCTCGACCATATTACTCACCTGTGCCCCTACCCAACGCATGCGTTCTCTTCGCGGTCCGCCGAGTGTCATATCCTAGCCCATTTAGCTAAGTGCTAGTATCTGACATTATTTATTTCCTCTAAATATTAATTGTATCTTAGCGATATTCAGTGACTATTTCATTGTCATCACGGCAGTACCATTGTATCGCCGTATTTTCCCTCGAGTATCTCTTCTAGATAGTTCTTTTCTAGATAGTTCTAAAAGCTTGTGCGACAAGGTCGGATAAACGGTACACATAATCTTAAATAATCTGTATCACTAGTAATAGTTTGGTTTAGTTAGCAGACAACACAAGCTACAGGTTCTAAGGTTGTTTCTAGAACACTTGAGCCGTGGATATTTAAGACGGGGACTTACAGGCCGAGGGAGAGACACATACCGGTACATACCGTCATGAAGAAGATAACGTACATGACGTCAAACGCGGTCTGAGACCCTCGATTCATAAGGAGGTTGCCCTGAAAAACCCTAAGACCCGACACGAGGCGTTTCAAGCAGCCATGCGAGCGGAGGCAGCGGAGACCAAGATTGAGACAACCCAACGTTCGATAGGCCGACTGAACGCCATCGAAGAAGACAACGACTTCTCGGAAGCAACGGAGGAGGTCGACAGTGAGTCGGAGGAAGATTCGCATGGCGCGACCGATGAGAAGCCGCGGGAGCTTTACGAGATTCGACGCCTCACGCAAAAGGAGGTCGACAGATTCAAGAAAGAGAGCAAGTGCTTAATTTGCCGCAAGAAGAGACACATCGCTATCGACTGCCTAGATAGAAGGAACAAAAAGAACGACAAAACGAGGAAATCCCGGCCGGGAAAGTGAGACCTGAGTCGGCAGCCCGCGGCAAGCTGCAGTATGAGGTTTCGTCTCCGACAGCGACTCATGAAGAGACCAAGACAGAAGAAGTACGAAACCTGTTACCTCAAACGACATTGAGGCCAATTTTTAGGAGCAAGGACTTAAGCGACTGGATGATGAATAGGGAGTATTTCCTAAAGTACTCTCATACCTACGGACCTTTCGACTTAGATGGAGCTAGCGATAATGACGGCCTTAAATCTCAAGTGGCGGAGGATTTTTGCTGTCCGGCGCGCCCCTTTCATGAGAGAGATTTACAGAAGTACCGGAGAATTTGGCTAAATGCGCCATTTAATGAATTAGAAGATTCTTGGGGCCATTATTTGTGGAGTAAACTACTCCATCCCCACTTGAGAGCGGTTATAGTGGTTCCAAAATGGAGGGCAAAACCATGGTTCGAGCTGCTACGAAATTTCCGACTTGTCGACGAGCTGGCGGCGTCAGAACATGTGTTTACCTGCCCTACGAATGATGGAATAGAAGGAAGAAGGCAAGATGTTGGACCGACAAGATGGACGACGCAAGTTTACGTCGACGACACCGATCGAGTTCGATTTCTGCCCCATAACCTACAGAACCCCCCGAAGACCTATTGGACTCAGTCGCCGACTCTTGTTACCGATGGCCGACGAGTGTTATTAGCGAAAGAGGATACTTGCATGGTCTGTTTTCATGGTGGCAAACAGGAGATTGAAGACGCGACCCCGGAATGCACAGCAGTGCGAGCTCTTACGGAGACAACTGGATTTAAGGTGAGCGAAAGAAATTTACGCCTTTTAGGAACGGAGTCTTCCGGACAGAATAAGCGCTACGTGTATATCGCTCGCGTTCGACCCGGATCGATACCGAACGCTACGTCAACTTCTTGGGCAGTAAGGGCTACCTGGAAGGAATCAATTTCGGCACGGCGTACGGGTTATCTAGTTCGTGGAGACCAGCAATTCCCTCGTCGTTACGAGACTTTTGGAAAACCGATCGACGGGTGGATGAACAAGAACGTCCGACTAGAGGACAGTGTTCCTGTGACGCTACACGTATCCACAAGCCAATCTCGAACAAGTCTATTTGTGTTGGGAGGCACCTTACGCGGACATCGATGCCGTATTTTGGTTGACTTTGGCGCTTCGGAAAATTTCTGCAAGACTGAATGGGTACGGGAGCATCACATTCCGACGGTTTCTAGAGAGAAATACCGGATAAAATTGGCAGATGGCAGTACAACTACGACTCGCGAGCGACTACGGAATGAAGTGCTTACAGTAGGGACCCTTGACATACGTTTGGATGCAACTATCACAGAGCTGGATAAATTCGACATCATCCTCGGTCAACCTTGGTTACAAGCCGCCCCCCCCCGGATATAGATTGGTATACTAAAACGATTCGCGACCGTGAAACTGGCGAAGCTATGGTGTCCAGCGACGAGTACACCGTACATGTGGCAGTACATCACTTAAAGGCGGATGCGATGGCACAGCTGCTTAGGCAACAACCAGCAGACCTCTTCGTGATTGGACTACGAGAAGTACAAGACGCGGTCGACGACATCAATACTGATCAATAACCCGAGTGGACGACTTCGTTACGAGATTCATTGAACGAGTTTACGGACATCATCAAGGAGCCTAGCGGTCTACCACCGACGCGCGAGTGCGACTTCGAAATTAACTTGGAATGCGATGAACCACCTAAGGAGCGAACATACCGTATGTCACCGGCACAACTCCGAGAGGTTTAGGTACATTTACAAGACTTACTCGCAAAAGGTTGGATTCCTCCGTATAAATATCCGTACGGTGCCCCGATTTTATTTGTACGCAAGAAGGATGGTACCACGCGTATGTGCGTAGACTATCGGAAACTCGACGACCTTACGAGGAAATACCGAACACCGTTACCCCGGATTGATGAATTACTCGACTCGCTATATGGGGCTCATTATTTCAGCACGGTGGATGTGTATAGGGGCTATCACCAAGTTCGAGTTAAGGAGCGCGACATACATAAGACAACATTCCGAACTCATTACGGATTGTTAGAGTATTGCGTTCTACCCTTTGGACTCTGTAACGCCCCAACTGGATTCCAAGCGATGATGAATCGAGTTTTGGCCCCGTATCTTGGCAAGTTCTGCGTGGTATATTTGGACGACGTGCTGATCTATAGTAAGACGGCCGACGAACACCTCGAGCATATTCGACTCGTGTTACGAGAGCTACAGCGACACCACTTGCATATCAAACTCTCCAAGTGTTACTTCGGACGATCGAGCGTCAATTTCCTGGGACATGTGGTGGAAGCAGTGGTGGACAAATCCGAATGGACCCCGACAAGGTGCAGGCAGTATAGAATTGGTCCCGGCCGAAATCTGTGACAAAAGTACGTGGATTTATGGGACTTGCTGGATATTACCGGAGGTTTATCAACCAATTCGCAACCCTAGCAACTCCATTAACGGATCTGACCAAGAAGACACCGGAATTTCGCTGGACCCCTCAAGCCGAGTCGGCATTCGAGCAAATTAAAGGCGCGATGGTACGTGCACCAGTCCTGGTAATTCCTGACAATTCTCCTAATGCAAGGTACACATTGTACTCGGATGCTTCTCGATTTGCAATAGGAGCTGTGTTGTTACAAGACCAAGGTATTGGATTACAACATGTTGCGTACCATGCTCGAAAGATGAACAAGCATGAGGTACACTACCATGTCCACGAACAAGAGCTACTGGCAGTTCGTGACGCTCTACTGAAGTTCCGTTGCTACTTAGATGGCGCGGCGGGATTTACGGTAATCACGGACCACGACACGTTGCGACACTTCTTTCGGCAGCGCGATTTGTCTACTCGACATGATCGATGGCTTCAAGTTTTAGCGCCTTACCAACGACAGATGGACATCGTGTACAAGAACGGAGCAGTCAACCATGCAGACGCTATGTCTCGCCGACCTGACATGAAGGACTCATTACAGAAGCTGTAATTGTTACGCGATTGGACCAACGACGAAGCAGAATGCGAGTTACACGCGCAGATTTTTTCCCTTGAATCCCGGTCACATCGTGACTCTGGACTTCATGCTGAAAGCAAAAAACGCTTATGACTCGGGTAAATACATGCTTACCCGGAAACTTCTGCCTACCAGGCTGGTACGTCAATCTAATGGACTCTTGTACGCCTACGGGACAAGAGTGTATGTGCCGAACGTCTCTACATTGCGATCAAGAGTATTGTGCGAACTACACGACGCACCGACCGCGGGACATCCTGGTATTATTCGACTATTGGCAGCAGTGACCCGGAGGTTTTGGTGGCCTAACATGAAGCGGACACCACAACACTATGTACGCAGCTGTGTTACCTGCCAACGCAACAAGGCAACGCGACACAAGCCTTATGGACTCCTTCAATCGCACGAGGTACCGACCATGCCCTTTGAGCACGTATCGCTTGACCTGATTACGGACCTTCCTGAGTGCGATGGGTATGATGTTGTGGTAGTATTCGTCTGTATGCTTACGAAACGGATGATTGTCGAGCCAATTACGAAAACGATTGCAGCGGAGCAATTAGCGAAAATGATGCACCGCGCTGTTTTTCGGCATTTTGGCTTACCACGGAATTTAATATCCGATCGAGATCCCCGGTTTATGAGATCTGGCAAACCCTATTTAGGGTTGTTGGCACCAAGCTTAATATTTCTACGAGCTATCATCCCCTGACATATGGCCAAACTGAACGAGTAAACCAGACAAGGGAGCAAGTCATACGATGCTACGTGCATCCCTTGCACGACGACTGGATCCAACACCTTACCAACGTGGAGTTTGCGATCAACGCAGCGGTTTCTACGTCAACGACTATGTCTCCATTTAAGGCGACGCTGGGATTCGAGCCGACATCTCCAACGACGGCTACATTTGAAGATAACGAGCCTAGCCGTACTTTACCGGAGCAAGTAAAGATTTTGGTCGAGATGTACATATTTGCCCACGACTGCGTCAAAGCAGCCCAAGCACACATGCAAGATGGTACAAATCGTCACCGGTTACCAATACGTTTTACAGTTGGCGACAAAGATAAGCTCAAGGCGACAAATCTACGATTTGTACAACAGCCATGTTCTTAACTACGCGACCGCTGCATTGGACCGTTTTTCATTACGGAGAAAGTTTCCCCGGTTGCATTTCGGCTTAAGCTACCCCCTGGAGTACGTATTCACGATGTTGTACACGCCAATCTACTAGAAAGATGGAATTCAGAAACAGAACAGGCCGACAGTTTTCAGCCAATTCCAATTGTGCACGATGCGAAGCGATTTGAAGTCGACCAACTACTCGATGTGGCTTTTAACTCCAACGGCACGGGACTTTTGTTTAAAGTCCGTTGGGCAGCACCGTTCAACGTACCTAGCGAGGACACTTGGGAACCCATGCGAGGAGTCAACCACTTAAGCATCTTTTCCGAATTTCTTCGAACGGATGTTTATCGAGAATTTTCTGGCACCCCCGACTTTGTTAGATTTCACAATCGTTGGCGTGCAAGAACCCCCAAGAAACCAAGACCCTAAGTACTGCACAGCGAGGACGCTGGTGCTTAAGGAGGGGAGAGTGTCATATCCTAGCCCATTTAGCTAAGTGCTAGTATTTGACATATTTATTTCCTCTAAATGGTACCTGTATCTTAGCTATAATCAGTGACTCTTTTATTGTCATCACGGCAGTATCACTGTATCGCCGTATTTTCCCTCGACAATATAGAGTTACTAGCGGTATCTCTTCTGTACAGTTCGTCTCTAGATAGTTCTAATAGCTTATGCGATAAGGTTAGATAAACGGTGCGCATAATCTCAGATAATCTGTATCACTAGTAATTGTTTGGTTTAGTTAGTAGACAACACAAACGACATGTTCTAAGGATGTTTCTAGAACACCTGAGGCATGGATATTTAAGACGGGGACTTACTGACCGAGGGAGAGATCCAGACCGGTACATACCTGATTTACGCCACACCTAGATTGTAAGAAACCCTGTTCCTAAGGCAATCTTACTAATTCTCTCTACGTTGTATAATTAGATCCGGAGATTAGGTTCTACTATTAGTCTAAGGTTCCCAACTTAGCCTAACCAAAGTAGCACCTCACACAGAGCCTCGTTCCAGTCTGCCACTGTCCTAACCCCGCCCCCCCACCTCATCCCCCACATCGCCGGCCTAACCCTTGTTCCACACTCAAGCACCCCCTACCTCCTCCTTGGAGCTTACATGCCACATCTCCACACCCCCCAGCTGAATCGCCAATACGATGAAGTCGCGGCATGGGGCCTCCACTTGGCCGACGACCACCCGAACCACCGCACCCTTTGGGGAGGGGACTTCCAATCGACCACCACAAACGGTAGCGTCAACCCCGCCTTCACCTCCCTCCTCGACTTCCACCTTCATCCCCTCCACCCCCCATCCCTACCTTCCCCCGCAGTGGAGGCTGCCTAGACCACTGGCTCACCACGGCCCCATCTCCTCTCGTCCTCCTTCCGTCCTCTTGCTCGGTCTTCCCCTCCCCTTCGCACTTCACCGACCACTCTGCACTCCACCTCGTCATTCCGGCCCCCTTCTCTCTAGTAGCCCATCCCGGCGCCCGCCGGCGGCGCAGCGGCGGCGGCCCCGGAGGAGGGTGCGCTCGCAAGCCCGTCGGCATCCCCTCACCTCCCCGTGGTGGGCGCTGGAAACCCCGTAGCCGTGCCAGGCCTGGCACGGTAGGGGGCTAAGAGGGCCGACAGCTCGATCCGCGGGATCAACAGCTGTCGGGAAAGCCCTTTACATAGGGCTTTTGAAAAAATAATTTCTGTGTATTACCGGCGCCAAGATCTCCCGCTCGGCCCGTTCGATATGTTTTTTCGCGTACATATACTCCTAAATACAGCCTTACTTTGAGGGGTGGGGCTTGTACTACGGCAGCGTCTGATGGCGAGGAGAGTACGGCCGGATCAACGGTGGGAGGCGGGTGTTGGAGCTGGCGGTGGTCAGCCGGGAAGCAGCGCCAAGAAAGGGCGCTCGCTAGCCGTCGACCAGCTCTGTGCCGGTCGAACCTTGCCGAGGGGTGAGGCAAGACATGGCACAGGCCGGTGGCTAGTCGCAGACGGAGGAGCGGCTATATGAGGCGGCGGCGATCCTCAGGATCAGCCGACGCCGCAAAGCCTTGTACGGAGGGGTTTCTCGGATACTAAAAAACAATGTCCGTACCCGGCGTCGAGCTAGTTGGGGAGCAGCACCAGGGTAGGGCGCTCACTAGCGCGCCGCTACGTCGTCCAGCGTCATCTCCCGGGGGGAGGAGTTAGCTGGGACGGCAAGGAGGACGGTCGCGACGGGAGAAGCGACACGATCTGGCGGCGACAACCCTTTGGGTCGGCGCCGCCGGAAAACCCGGCACGGAGGGTTTTGTTTAATTCCGGGCGCCCGCGGCCCGCCGGATCCGGCTACGGTGACCTGCCCCCCCCCCCCTCTTCGACACCCACTACCCCGACAGACCTTCATAATCCTAGGATTCCTTGAGCGTGGGCCCGGGTGAGCGCGGAGGCCCCCGCTCAAGAAAAGGCTGCTCGGTGGACGCGCGATCAGAGGGGGGAGGGTACGGCCACAGGCCGGAAAACCGACAGGTACCCGGGTACCATACAGAGAAAAACCGGGGAAATGAGCGGGGAAAATTCAGGCGCGGCGGCAGGAGCGCTAGTTTTTTCTATGTCTGTGTGTCTCGGTCCCCCCCACATGTCCCCGAGGTGATGGGGGACCCCGGCAAGGAGGACCGCCGCGTCGGTGGACGCGGCAAGACCTTGGGGCGGGTTTACGTGATGGAGCGGCGGGATCGACGAGCGACCGCGCGAGGAGGGGTTTTCCCCTCCTACCTTCGGCAAGACCGAAGTCACGCGGGAGCTAGATTAGGCTGGCCCGTCGTCCCTCCCGAACGCCGACCGGCCTAGGCCGGTCGACACCCCGGTTCGGTGGGAGCGGGCCGTGCATCGTGAAGGTCGAGCAACACTTTAGTTTTGCATTTCTCGACAAGTGGATTTCTTTTTATATCTATTACTCTTGATTACACGATTATTACGCTGCTACTGCTTAGGCGGGGGGACTGTGGCAATAACTGCGGTTGCTTACAGTTATATAACTCCCGAGGAACGTCGACACACATTGCATATATATGTGTGTCGATAAGAAATGTACCTGGTCGGAGAGACCCGGGCCCAACTTGCTAATAAGTCATTTATGGCGAAGTAGAGTGGCCCGTGAGACAGCAGCCAGTCCAGTTTGCCGGGACATATTGTAAACAATTTCAATAGCCCATCCCCCCCACCCCGTACCCACCCCACACACACCACACCACACGCAAACTCAACTTTAAACTTCCCCTCACACCCGACCACATACAAACCTATCAAACCAGCACACCAGAATTAATCAATCAAACGGCCACTCTCCACGCTGCGATACTCAACACCCTACATACCTCGGCCTCCCCTAACACCCTTGACACCCTCGCCTCACAATTTACCACACTCTTGTCTCACCACATGGACCACGCTGCCACCATATGGACCCTCCTCCCCGCCAAAACACCCGCCCAACCCACGCGTCCCACGACGCCACTTGGCTCACTAAAAAAACGCGCAAACACATTACCTAACCCAAAACACGTTCGATAAAACCCTTAACTCCCTAGGCACAGGCAAAGCCCCCGGCCCCGACGGTATCCCCGACGAAATACTCAAATTCTTGCCGGCGGCGACCCGCTCCGCCCTCTTCTCTCTCCTTTCCCTCCTCGCCCACAAATCCTATACTCCTCCCGAATGGTGCCACAGCACAACATGCTTGCTACATAAGAAAGGTGACCCCACCCTCCTCGACAACTACCGCCCCATCACCCTCATGAATAACCTCCTTAAGCTATGGACCACACTAATCAAAGATGCAGGCTCCAAATACGCCGAAACCCACGGTATTCTCAGCGACCAACAAGACGGCTTTCGACAACACCGCAGCATCCACAACGCCCTCTCCTCCATCATCATGACGATGGAGGACGCAAAACTCCACATACAAGACATCTACGTCATGTACGCGGACTTCAAGGTCGCCTTCAACGCAGCAGACCACCGCATCATGTTCAAACACATGAGACAACTCGCTATGCCCTCTTCATTTGTTGATACATGCGAACACCTCTACGGGGTCTCATCCACAGACTACATCACCCCATATGGTCCCACCCCCTCCATTGACATAAATAGGGGTACCCTGCAGGGCGACACTCTCTCCCCCTTTCTATTTACCCTCTTCCTCGAACCCTTTCTCCGTGGGCTCACTGTGGGCAGCCGGGGCTATCGCCCAGGCCCCCCCGCCACTATCGTCGACCCCACAAAACCCACAGCCACATACCCCGGTCACGGCTTCGCCGACGACCTCAGCCTCGCCACGGGCTCAACCCCCAACATGGCCATCCAACTTGGGAAACTCTCCCTCTTAAGCGCCTACACAGGTATGACCGTCAACATCCGTAAATGCTGCGTCACCGGAGCCCTTTGGCGTACATGCAACGCCCTCTCCCCTGCCAACATAACACTCATTGCATCCCGCCTCGAATCACAATTCATCACCATCAACTCCACCCCGGCCCCCATCCCCTCCATAGGCCCCTCGAGCACGTACCGCGTCCTCGGGGTAGAGCTCAATACCTCCCTTACCTTCACCAAACACTGGCACGAACTGAAACGCACCACCGCTTCCCTTATCACCGCCCTCTCCACCTCCCCACTAACACAATCCCGCAGAATAAGAGTCATCCGCGGACTACTTATCGGGAAACACTTCACCCTCCAGCTCACCCTCTTCAGCGACTCCCAACTGGACACCCTCGAAGGTCAAATCTGCCGAGCACTCCGCACCGCCGTCTCCTCGGTGCGTAACCTCCCCTGCACCGCTCTCCACCGACCCACTTCAGACCTCGGCTACGGCTTCCCCTCCCTCAAAGCTCACGCCGCACAACTCACAGTCTGCCACCTACACAAAATCATGAACTCCCCCGGATATCGAGGCCAACATGGCCCGAGCACACAAACGCACCATTTCCGCCACATACTCCTACTGGCCCACAAAATCCATCATGTCAGGAGGACTCTCCCCACCCACACTCAGATGCCTAGTACGAGCCCAGCGAGATGCAGGCACCATGTTCCACAACATCCCTCCACACTCACGCACCAACCCTATTCCTTCCATAATCCGCGCCCACTGCACCTGACAAGACAACACCCTACTCGCCTCACTAAGAGACAGAGCTACACACATCACCGACTCCCACACATACAAACAGGCATACTGCGAATTCCCCCCCCCGCAAAACACACGCCTCCCTCCTCCCCCGTCTCAATTCCCTCTGGAAAATAATATCACCACATGGCCACAAGTCCTCCTCCGAGCCACCTCATCCTCATTCATCCTCAGATCCTGCACAACCATCTCAAAACTCACGGGGTCCACCACCCCACTCTCAGTCTCCACTCGACTTCTCGCCGCAATCCTTACTAAACCCTCCGATACTATCCACAACCGCCTACCCATCACCAGCCTCACCCCCAAACAAGCTTCCCCCCCAACCACTGTCCACCCCTCATGGATTCCCCTCCTCTCCTTACACCTCCCCCGCTCCCCCCCCACCCTATCATCCGGCATCCACAACCCCCACACCAAAACCTCCCCCCTCACGGCACTAACCACACACATAGACACCGAATACCTCACCCCCTCAAACCATCACTACCCCCCCTGCGACGTTACGCACATCATCTCCAAACACAAAGACACAGAATACGGCCAAACACAATACATGGCAGAATGGGCCACGGAGCACCTCACTGAATGGGACATACAACTCCAACTTGACGACGGCTTCCGCCTCATCTCCTCCACCCCACATCGGTATGCCTCCCCACCCCCTCCCCCGCCGACTGCTCAATTTGTCACGACACTTTACACACAGAACCCATCATCACATGGTGCACATGCCCGTACTTTGCCGTCCATTCCCAATGCCGCCCCGCCCAAGGCCCCGCCACATGGCAGTGCGAATGGTGTGCTCGCGGCCAACAACACGACCTCACCCGCCTCCAAGAGGTCCAGTGGGCACCATGCCTACAACTACACGACACCATCAGTGAGACCCCCTCATGCCCTACCGCCCTCACCGCATTTAACTCCGGCTTTGTCCCCTCCACAACACCCATCCTACCAGAACCCGGACCCCCTCCATGGACGCACCCCCTTATCACATTCAAACACGACCCCATTCACCCTGACCTCGACATGCTCCCTACCGGTAATTTCACCATTCACACACACCCCACACTACACGACACCACTATACTATGCACTCCCGACGGCCGTGCGGTCACCACCCTTAGCGGCCCCCGCGTCCGACACCTATTCCAACTCTTCTGCCCCGACCTCTCGCAGCGCACATTCGAAGAGGAGGTCTACCTCCTCCTCACTCGCCTAGGCTCCCGCTCAGAAATCTACTCACCCACACCCTCCACCACCACCCGTAATAGATGGGCCACTAGAGAGGACCTCCTCACATCTCTCATGCACACATTCCACATCCAGACAAAACTTTACTCCGACCCCCTCAACAAATCACTCCACTCCCACACTTACCACTCCCTATACCCCGAAGACATCGTCTTCTCATCTAGCGGCAGCAATGCCCCACACACATGGCACGGCACCAACATCGCCAACCCATAGTACGACCATGAATGCATCCGTCGCGCCATGGAGCAGTCACTAGCGCACACCTCACAACCTCACACACACACCCAGCGCAACCATCCTCATCCTCCCCCGCTGGGAGCACACACCATACCGCCATTCCAAATACATCAACTCCCCTTACACTCACCACCTCTACACCCTCCCCAACGACGCGAACACCTTCCTACCCCCCGACCAACACACTGGCCATCCCACCCCTACCCCGTTCGGCACGCGCTGGATGTTCGACATCTACCTCGTCGCAGACCCCCTAGCCCTCTCCACCCTACCCTCTCACACAGCCATGACCGTACTCCACAACACTCTCGAGTCTATCTACGACATACACCTCCCCAACCCCACCATCACCATCACCATCCCACCTCCATACCTCACAGACTCCTACTCACCACACTCAGCAGGCATCTACCACCTCCCCCCCAACCCTACTTACCCCCTTACCTACCCCCTCCATGAACGCATGCAACTAACATACTCCCCCACCAGAAGAACTCTTGCTTGGAAATGGTAGGACGTCGTTTACACAGACGGCTCCAAGAAGGGAGGCAACTCCCCCCTCGGAGCAGCCGCCACCCACCTCGCCTCGGACACCCGCATCAAAATTCTGGTGAACTCTACCCCTCCATCGTACACCATCAACCGCGCTGAATTAGCCGGCATTGGCATAGGTCTCCAACTAGGCCACACCCACTTCCTTACAGACAGTGCGTGCTCCCTCCGCCTCATACAAGGCTACTTAAACTGCCCATCCGCCTATAGACACAACATCCACCGCGACACACTCCTCTCCATCACACACACCCTCAAAACCCGCTGCAACGCAGGCATTCGCACACACCTCGGCAAAATTAAAGCACACAACCACTCACTAGGAAACGACCTCGCAGACACATTAGCCAACCAAGCCGCAGATGGACACCCACCCGACGCAACATACACCACATGCTCAGACGTGTCAATAGGCCACTGGACCTGGCCATACACCCTCATTCCACAAACCCTAGGGGAACCCATACCCTACAAATACACCAACCTCAAAACTGACGCGCACACCCACAGCACCAAACACACACACACACACACACACACACTCCTCTCATAAACATCCAAACACAGCGCCCTCCTCGCCCGCGCCGCAGAGGATGGTGCGGACTTCACTCTCCACAAAAAACACACATCCCTCACCAACATACAATTAACCCACAAGCAAGAATTCATGTGGGGAGTCCACAACACCCGCCTCCTCACACACAATGCCACCTTGCGCTGTCCCATGTGTGGCCAATTCACTAGCAATGGCCACATGGCTTGTAAATGCCCAACCATGTCTGGCCTAAGATAGGACCGCCACAACAGCACGCTACAACTCCTACTCTCCCTCTTAGAACGCCACAACGGAGGTCGTTCGGAGACCATCACTGCAGACTTCGGTAACAAACCCATTAAGTCATTTACACCCCCCCCTCCCACCCGCACCCCTCTTGATTGTCACCCCCCTCACCTCACCCACATGCCCACCCGCCTTGTCGCTCTTGACGAAGGTCTCTCGCCTGACTCCCTAACCTCGTGCCCCACCATCCTCCCCCCTGAGATTCCCCCCCCTGCGCTACAACCCCCGGCGCACAAACCCGATTTCATTCGACTTCTCGAACCTCGATTTGTCGGTCACACCGACGGCCGCCGCCGATACTCATCTATTAAGAAAATTCAGATAGGGGAATGGAAGTATTGCACTTACCACAACCTCTCCCACACAACCCACTTGATTAGAACCAAATACACACCCCTCGCAAATGCCATCCGCAACCACTGGCCAGTTACCGAGGTCGACATCCTCCCCATAGTCATGAGCCGCACGGGCACACCGCACACGTCCACCATCGCAAGCCTTACCTCTCTCCTCACCCTCCGCACCGACCCTCCTGACAAACTCATCTCCAAAGTACGACTCGACACATTTCGTATACTCGCACAACTTCACACGCACACTGTCCAATGGCTACATCATCTCCTACTTGTATACCGCATCA
The DNA here is from genome assembly GCA_026401115.1 of Tetraselmis chui. Classification (NCBI taxonomy): domain Eukaryota; kingdom Viridiplantae; phylum Chlorophyta; class Chlorodendrophyceae; order Chlorodendrales; family Chlorodendraceae; genus Tetraselmis; species Tetraselmis chui. Next base: position 16,342 of record JAPMLY010002354.1, on the reverse strand, counting down.
AATCACGCATGACCTCTCGTCGCCCCCCCGCACACTACACCTTCTGTTTACATATCCCTCCGTAGGACTACTAATGGACACATATGTACGCTAGACTCCGGGGGAGTCGTGGCCCTCCACCTATAGGTGTTCGCTATAGGTGTTCGCAGCTCATTCGCGATGCGATGGGATGGGTTCATATACACAATATGTTCCTATCGGGTACCGACTTTTGGCGGTACTTGGATAAGGCGTACAGCTCCGTTCCGGGAAGCGGCGGTTCTATCCCCCTTCATGCCATTCCGTGTGTACATGGATTAACAGGTTATGGGCCCTCCGCATTTTCGCGGGGTTTACTAGGGCACCGGCCGGAGTTTGTCCACTACGGGGGAGTGTTTACGTATCCCTCCGTAGGACTACTAATGGACACATATGTACGCTAGACCCCGGGGGAGTCTTGGCCCTCCACATGTAGGTGTTCGCCGCTCAGTCGCGATGCGATGCGATGGGTTCATATACACAATATGTTCCTATCGGGTACCGACTTGTGGCGGTACTTGGATAAGGCATACAGTTCCGTTCCGGGAAGCGGCGGTTCTATCCCCTTTCATGCCATTCCATGTGTACATGGATTGACACGTCCCTGATTGCACTCCATCTTCACCCTGCATCGCACCCTCCCCGGGGGGGAGTAAAACCCCCGAAAACACCCTTGGAGAGGTTGGACATAGGAGGTTAACGGTCTAGCCCTGACTTGTAAGTTCCCTATATGGCATAGTTGGGAGGGCCCAGAGACAGCAGTCGGCGCGTACGGTATTTGGTGTAAAACCTGCGCATACGGTACATGTTGTAAACAATTTCAATTTCATGCGCTCACATGAATGTGCCGCTACCGGCGAGTTGTTGATACGAAGCGGTTCCAAATCTACTGCGCAATGTACAATTCTGACATGTAGCGGAAAAAACTGTCCATGGGCGAATTAGCCGACGCATGAGAGCGACCGGCGAGGAAGAACTGAAGAAGCAAAGCCAACAAGGCTGTTAGGAGCGTGTAGACACGACAAAGCATAGCCGGGCGCTGCTCGTGTGTGACTCCCCCCTTTCGCCGTGGGAAAGGTTAGCTCCTCGCTAAGTTAGGTGAGCGTTGCGGCGTTGCCTCTGGAAAAACAATAACAATACTAAATAAGCTAGGCACGGGCCGAATTTTCGCGGGTCGGTTTTAAAAACCCAGATCCGGTCAAGAGCATCGGTAGGCTGGAGGCTAGGTGCGACTGAAAGTTGGGTGGAGCGAGCGTGGCGCCGGGAGCTTTACACACGCTCTTCTCCTTTTTACGTGGGAGATGGTAGGACGGTCGTGGACAACCAGCTCGAAGGCGTGGTGTCGGTTGGACGATGATTTACTAGCGTGGCGCCGAGCGCTTAACACACGCTCTACTCTTTTTTACGTGAGAGTAGGTAGGACTAGCGTAGCGCCGAGCGCTTTACACACGCTCTTCTCTAGTGTAACTTGGTGGAGGGCCCATAACCTGTCGTAATCGGGAACGGATAGCTACACGTAGGTAGAGCCAGCCCCACAAGGGGGCCGGCTGAGGTGACTAGAGAAGTGAGAAGAGAAAGATGGCGGCCGGCAAAGGCACCGGCAAGGCCGGCCGATCGCCACTAATAGGGAATAGAGTACCGCTAATAGCATAACACTACGTACTAGGATGACAAATGGCCACCTTGTACATAAGCACTAGGCAACGGGATGCTAGTGCTAACAGTTCCACCGTAACCAAACAAGGTTTGTCTGTTGTGCTAGATGTATGTTTGAGCGTAAGTGGTACTTCTAGACCCGGACCTCGCATGGCTTGCAAGACCGGAGGGGGGAGTCGTTTGAAGTATCTTCGATTTATTCGACCCTGCTGGGGAGGAGCCAGTAAGGTATGGGGTGAGTGGGTGCCCTCTGAGGCAGTGTCCAAGGTACGAGTTTCGGCGCATTAGGAGTGATGGGCCTTTCGCAGTCGTAAGAGCCGCGGCATGTGTCGCTGGGACTCGATTTTTCTAGTGTCTTGCCATCGGTAGAGCGCGGAGTGTAATAGGCGATGGAACGGTTGTAGGAGGTTATTGAGATGCGAGAGAGGAGGTAGGAGTGAGGTGTGTTTGAACCGGTGAGTTGGTAGGTGACCAGCTTGACGAGAGCCGGTACCGGTCAAGGACCGAAATTTGTAAGTATGTCATAGTTTTGTGCGTGGATGTGACCACGTGATTGAGTGTGCGGTCATTACGGAGGTGGATGTATAGGCGGAAAGTATTGCTTGGAAGAATTTGTCGGCGTAGCGGGGTGCGTCAGGTATCAATTCCGCTTTTTTGAATTTTGATATGACGCGTGGCTACGAGGTTGACGTGTGAGGGTCACCTCCCGAACCTGCCGGAGCTCGGGCTCGCGGCTTGTGTGAGGATCTTGTCCGGCAAACTACACGGCCCGAGGATCTCCAATTGCAGTTGAACGGGGATACCAAGCCCGAAGCTGCGATTGTCGCCGCTACACCCCAAAGGGCAGTAGCGACAACCCATCGGATCTTTTCTCGCGTGTGGTAGTACTTTACTAGTATTTATGTACCGTTTGCGGTGTAAATTGACGGTAGGATACGTTAACCTCCCGGTAGGTACAAATAAGCACAATGGATCTAACTAGTTACATGACGCGCTAGTATGATTTCCCGAGATAGACGAGAAGCGTCACTAGTTTGTCATGACCGTACAAGAGCTCTAGCGCGTGGTACGAGGACCATGCAAAAGCAAGTGCAATCTAGTTTGGCTTGAGCTATTATTATTCTCATGCACGAAGCAAGAGAATACACTTCCTAAGTCCTAGATGGCATACCGTCCGCCCCATGACATCTACCCCGTTGCGCAAGTTTGTTGTAAGTAATACCTTATAGTTATTAGTTGTAGATAGGTACTGTAAGCTATTCTAGATATGATTAGTACATGTCTAGATCGGACATACCGATAAACTGTTTGATTCGGTACAGAGCTGTCGCTAGGCTACAGCTCTATTCACTTTTGTTGTCCCGACACCACGCCTCGGGCTGGTTGTCTCTGTGACTGTCTTATTTGCGTGACTGTGATTGTAACTACGTTTGCGTGAGTTACCCTCCACACTAATCGTGTCTGCACGGTTCAGCATGTTCCCCCGCCTCACGTCACTCACGCTCGACACTTGGTTCGGCGACCTGCGATCGCCACCTCTCCCGAAAAAGGCAAGTTTATATAGACACTTAGTACTTTCACCTTGTAGTCGGCGGTATCGCCAGCATAAACCGCGTGCTAAAACCCACCTAAGTCCGTTGCTCGAGGACGACGGCCAGCCACCCACACCGACGCACTCGTCGTGTGGACAGGGTGCACACATATCCAAGCTAGAGACGGGGGGCGGGGGGGGGGGGGGGGGGGGGGGGGGGGGGGGCGCACTATCGGGTGAATACGTATATACATAGTGCACGGCAGCCCTAGCTTAAAATATTAAAATATTTCTTTTCTTAGCGACTCAGCCGCCAGCGCATCTCTCCACTTGCACTGGCCGTGGCCCCGACTTGTGCCCCACACTGGGTGGAGGATACAGAAGAGGTGCTTTGAGACACCCCGGGGCATCAAGCCGAGGGTTCGGCGGGCATCACGCCGTCTCTCTGAAACCACTGTTAGGCACACGTCCGGCTAGCGGTTTTTACCGCTGCTTGTTCTTTTTTCCGTTCTTTCTTTCCTTTCTCTGTCGAAATGGCCCCGAAAAATCGCTCTGCCGACTCTCCACATGTTTCGCCTCCTGATTCCCTTGACCTCGGCTCTCAACAAAGCTGTGTCGTTCGCACCCCTGATACCCTCTCGCTCGTCTTGGAGCAAATGACGCCCATTAACGCCCGCCTTGACGCCCAGTCCGCCGACGCTGCAACTGCCGCTGCTGTTGTTGTTGTCGTTGTTACTGCTGTTGCGGACCCCTTTTTCGCTAAGCGCAGTCGCGATGCGCAGCTCGTACCCCTTGGCGACGGCCACTCAGTGAACCCCCTCGGCTACGCCCCTCCCACACAAAGACCTCTCTTCCCCGACGCTCGGTTGGACGCGCCGACGGTCCACGCTGCAACTGTCGCTACAGCTGCTGTTGGCGACCCCCCGTTCGCACACCGCCGTCACGATGCGCTCGGCGAACCCTCGCCCCCCGAGCTACCCGTGGAACGGCTCCCACCACCTCCTCCATACCCTCCCTCAGGGTATCCCCATCCGACCCACGGACCCCTCTTCCCGGAGGCGCCCCCGCACCACGCCCCCGCCTCCCGTGGCCGCACGCACCCACACGGCCCGCCGCCCGCGGTGCCCGGCCACTCTCCCTTTCCGGGTGGACCACAACCTCCCTTCCCCGGCCGGCATTCCCATCCTCCTCAGCACGGAAGTCACACCACCCGTGGCAACCGCCGCCCAACCATCGACCCGGTGGTCATCGGCCGCGCGGCCCACGAAGCCACCGGCATTGATAAAGAGGCACTCAACCGCTCCATGAAGATGTCCATCCCTATAATGGGGCCATCCACGGACTTCAAGCAGTGGAAGAGGAGCTTCCTCAATTTCCTCTCACTCAAGGCAGCGTACCTCATCCCCCAGGTGGCTATCCGCGAATCGGGCGTCTGGCTGGATGAGCAGGCGCAACACTACGCCTTCACACTGCTCCTTCATGCAGCTAGCGCAAATCAGCGCGCCGACCAAGCAATGAAGTGTGTCTCTCCTACCCGTCCCGACTGCACCATTGCCGCGTAGGACATCCTGAATGAACGCCTCGATTCCCGGTCCTTTGCTCGCTCTCTGACTCTACTAGACAACCTCATGCTCAGGCAGCGCCCCGGCTTATCCCTCACTGAATATGTCCACTTCATGAGGCAAACGTTCGATGACTACAACGAGACATGCCAGATGATCGATGGATCCGCGGCCTTACACCCTCACAACCTCGGCCTCCTCATGCTGCGTGGCATCACCAGCACCGGCCCTTTCGGTCAGGCCAAACAATGTGTCATTAACGCTTTTGACACTTACTACCTGTCAAAGTTGAGGGGGCGATAAGGAATGCTTACACTCGGTGAGTGACACTGCATGTCATCTCACCCTCAGCAAGTGCCTAGCACTTGCCTATCACAGGACGCGCACTCACCTTGTAGTGAGCACACGTCAACGTGTATTCTGAGCCTTTAGATGATATCTAACGCTCACCAACTTGCCACCATCAGCAACCTTATCCGCTCTATTGCTGATTGGCTTATCATCTTATAGTGCTGAGTGAAAGCCGTACTATCACGATGCTACTTGACCAACATTGCTGTGTAGCAACTTGATTACCACACAAAACTATGTCGCGCAACACTCCCCCTTGCTACGCAGGCAATCCCATGATGGCATTGCACAACTTGCTGTGCCTTGCACTCACTAATGGCTTGGTAAGCACATCAGCAAGCATGTTCTCCGTCGCACAATACTGCACGTCGATGTCTCCGCTCTCCACCTTCTCCCGACAGAAGTGGTACCTCACATCCATGTGCTTGCCGTATGCGCCGGTTTTTCACCAAAAGCCGGATGCGTCGGCTGCTGTCTCTGGGCCCTCCCAACTATGCCATACAGGGAACTTACAAGTCAGGGCTAGACCGTTAACCACCTAATCCAACCTCTCCAAGGGTGTTCGGGGGTTTTACTCCCCCCCGGGGAGGATGCAAGTAGAGGTGAAGGATGTGTGCATTCAGGGTCGTGCGTGGGGGCAATGTGCGGATGCGCGGCGGGAGGTCGTGCGGGACTTGATGCGGTATATGCGTAGGAGGTGATGCAGCCATTGGTGTCGAGGCGTGCTTTGGAGACGAGTTTATCAGGAGGGTCTGTGCGGGCGGTGAGAAGGGAGGTGAGACTCGTGATGGTGGAGGTGTGCGGTGTACCTGTGCGGCTCATGACGATGGGGAGGATGTCGACCACTGTGCCTGGCCAGTGGTTTCTGATGGCGTTCGCAAGGGGTGTGTATTTGTCACGTATGAGGTCGGCTGTGTGAGAGAGGTTGTTGTCTGTGCAGTACTTCCATTCCCCTATCTGAATCTTTTTTATGGATGCGTAACGTCGGCGACCGTTGGAGTGACCAACGAATCTGGGTTCGAGGATGCGGATGAAGTCAGGTTTGTGTGCAGGGGGACGAAGCAGGGGGGGGAGAATCTCAGGGGGGAGGACGGCGGGGCATGAGGTTAGGGAGTCAGGCGAGAGACCTTCGTCAGCAGCAACAAGTCGGGTGGGCATGTGGGTGGGGTGAGGTGGGTGGCAGTCAAGTGGAGTGTGGGCAGGGGTGGGGGAAGCAAACGATTTTATGGGTTTGTTACCGAAGTCTGCGGTGATGGTTTCCCAGCGTCCTCCGTTGTGGCGTTCCAGTAGGGAGAGTAGGAGTTGTAGAGCGCTGTTGTGTCGGTCCTGTCTTAGACCAGACATAGAGGGGCAGTTACCGGCCATGTGGCCGTTGCTGGTGAATTGGCCACATAGGGGGCAGCGCAGGGTGGGGTTGTGAGTAAGTAGGCGGGTGTTGTGGACGCCCCACATGAATTCTTGTTTGTGTGTGAACTGGATATTTGTGAGGGTTGAGTGTTTTTTGTGGTAAGAAAAATCGGCGCCGTCCTTCGCGGCGCGGGCGAGGAGGGCTCCGTGTTTGGTTGTTTGCGAGAGAGGAGTGTGTGTGTGTTTTGTGCTGTAGGTGTGTGCGTCGGATTTGAGGTTGGTGTATCTGTAGGGTATGGGGTCCCCTAGGGTTTGTGGGAGGAGGGTGTATGGCCATGTCCAGTGGCCTATTGTGACTTCAGAACCTGTGGTGTATAAAGTGTCGGGTGGGTGACCATCCGCGACTTGGTTTGCGAGGGTGTCTGCGAGGTCGTTGCCTAGGGAATGGTTGTGGGCTTTGATTTTGCCGAGGTGTGTACGGATGCCTGCTTCGCAGCGGGTTTTAAGGGTGTGTGTGATAGATGAGAGGGTGTCGCGATGAATGTTGTGGCGGTAAGCGGAAGGGCAGTTTAAGTAGCCTTGTATGAGGCGGAGGGAGCACGCACTGTCTGTGAGGAGGTGGGTGCGGCCAAATTGGAGGCCTACATCTATGCCAGCTAATTCAGCACGATTTATTGTATGGGAGGGAGGGGTAGAGGTCACCAGGATTTTGACTTTGGTGTCCGAGGCGGGGTGGGTAGCTGCTGCTCCGAGGGGGGTCGAGCTGCCTTTTTTCGAGCCGTCTGTGTATACAAAGTCCTGCCAGTTCCAAGCAGGGGTGCCTCTGGTGGGGGGGTACGTTAGATGTACGCGGTCCGGGAGGGGGTATGTGAGGGGGTGAGTTGGGTTTGGGGGGCGGTGGTATATACCTGCTGAGTGGGGTGAGTAGGTGTCAAAGAGGTGTGGAGGAGGGGGGGTGATGATGGGGTTGGGGAGGTGAGTGTCGTAGATAGATTCGAGAGTGTTGTGAAGTGCGGTCATGGCTGTGGGTGATGGGAGGGTGGAGAGTGCGAGGGGGTTGGCGACGAGGTATATGTCGACCATCCATCGTGTGCCGAATGGGGTGGGGGTGGGGTTGCCAGTGTGTTGGTCGGGGGGTAGGAATGTGTTTGCGTCATTGGGGAGGGTGTAAAGGTGGTGGGTGTATGGGGAGTTGATGTATTTGGAGTGGCGATAGGGTGTGTGTTCCCATCGGGGGAGGATGAGGATGGTTGCGCTGGGTGTGTGAGGGGCTGTGAGGTGTGCGCTGGTGATTGCGTGTTCCATGGCTCGTCTCATGCATTCGTGGTCGTATTCGGGGTTGGCTATGTTGGTGCCTTGCCAGGTGTGCGGGGCATTGCTACCGCTGGATGAGAAGACTATATCTTCGGGATAGAGGGAGTGGTATGTGTGGGAGTGAAGGGATTTATTGAGGGGGTCGGAGTAGAGTTCTGTCTGGATGCGGAATGTGTGACGGAGGGCTGTGAGGAGGTCTTCTCTGGTGGCCCATCTATTTCGGGTGGTGGTGGCGGGCGTGGGTGAGTGGATTTCTGAGCGGGAACCTAGACGGGTGAGGAGGTGATAGACCTCCTCTTCGAACGTATGCTGCGAGAGGTCGGGGCGAAAGAGTTGGTAGAGGTGGCGGACGCGGGGGCCGTTAAGGGTAGTAACTGCGCGGCCGTCGGGAGTGCAGAGTATGGTGGTGTCGTGGAGTGATGGGTGTGCGTGGATAGCGAATTTACCGGTAGGGAGCATGTCGAGGTCGGGGTTGATGGGGTCATGGTTGAATGTGATAAGTGGGTGTGACCACGGAGGGGGTCCGGGTTTTGGCAAAATGGGTGTGGTGGAGGGGACATAGCCGGAGTTAAATGCGGTAAGGGCGGTGGGGCCGGAGGGGGTCTCACTGATGGTGTCGTGGAGTTGTAGGCACGGGGCCCACTGCACTTCGTGGAGGCGGGTAAGGTCGTGTCGTTGGCCGCGAGCGCACCACTCGCACTGCCATGTGGTGGGTCCTTGAGCTGGGCGACATTGGGAGTGTATGGCATAGTGCGGGCATGTGCAGCAGGTGGAGGAGGGTTCTGTGTGCAGGGGGTCATGACAGATGGAGCATGTGGTGGGGGAGGGGGAGGGGAGGCATACCGATGTGGGAGTGGAGGAGATGAGGCGGAAGCCGTCGTCGAGTTGTAGCTGAATGTCCCATTCCGTGAGGTGTTCCGGGGCCCATTCGACCATGTACTGCGTTTGGCCGTATTCTGTGTCTTTGTGTTTGGAGATGATGCGTGTTACGTCGCAGGGGGGGTAGTGGTGGTCGGAGGGGGTGAGGTATTCTGTGTCTAAGTGTGTGGTGGGTGCGGTGGGGGTGGAGTGAGTGGTGTGGGAGGTGCAGATGCCGGATTGGAGGGTGGGGGGTGAACGGGGGAGGTGAGGGGAGAGGAGGGGGATCCACGAGGGATGTATAGTGGTGGGGGGGGATGCTTGGTTGGTATTGAGGCTTGTGATGGGGAGGCGGTTGTGTATAGTATCGAGGGGTTCGGTGAGGATTGCTGCGAGGAGGCGGATGGGAACTGAGAGGGGGGTGGTGGACCCCGTGAGTGTGGTGATGGATTTGCATGATTTGAGGATGAAGGAGGATGAGGTGGCTCTGAGGAGGACTTGTGGCCATGTGGTAATGTTGCTTTTCCAGAGGGGGGTGAGGCGGGGTAGGAGGGAGGCGTGTGTTTTGCGGGGGGAGAAATCGCAGTAGGCTTGTTTGTATGTGTGAGGGTCGGTGATGTGTGTGGCTTTGTCCCGGAGTGAGGTGAGGAGGGCGTTGTCTTGAGTGGTGAAGTGGGCACGGATTGTGGAGGCGATAGGGTTGGTGAGGGAGAGTGGGGGAATGTTGTGGAATAGGGTGCCCGCATCGCGTTGAGCTCGGACTAAGCACTTTAGTGTGGGTGGAGTGTAACAGGATGACATGATGGATTCTGAGGGCCAGTGGGAATACGTTGTGGATAGGGTGCGTATGTGTGCGCGGGCCATGTGGCCTCTATAGCCTGAGTTATTCATGATTTTATGTAAGTGGCATACCGTGAGTTGTGCGGCGTGGGCTTTGAGGGAGGGGAGGCCGTATCCTAGGTCTGATGTGGGGCGGTGAAGGGCGGTGCGGGGAAGGTTACGTACCGAGGAGACGGCGGAGCGGAGTGCGCGGCAGATTTGTCCTTCGAGAGTGTCGAGTTGGGAGTCGGTGAAGAGGCCGAGCTGGAGGGTAAAATGTTTTCCGATGAGGAGGCCACGGATGACCCTGATTCTGCGGGATTGAGTTAGTGGGGAGGTGGAAAGGGCGGTGATGAGGGATGCAGTGGTACGTTTGAGTTCATGCCAATGTCTGGTGAAGTTGAGGGAGGTGTTTAGTTCTACCCCTAGGACGCGGTATGTGTCCTTGGGGCCAATGGAGGGGATGGGGGCCGGGGTGGAGTTTAGGGAGATGAACTGTGTTTGCAGGCGGGATGCGAGGAGGGTAGTGTTGGCGCGGGTGAGGGCGTTGCCTGTACGCCAGAGGGCGCCGGTGATGCAGCATTTGCGGATGTTGACTGTCATGCCGGTGTAGGCGCTGAAGAGGGAGAGTTTTCTGAGCTGGATGGTCATGTTGGGGGTCGAGCCCGTGGCGAGGCTGAGGTCGTCGGCGAAGCCGTGTCCTGGGTATGTGGCTGTGGGTTCTGTGGGGTCAACGTTAGTGGTGGGGGGGCCTGGGCGGTAGCCCCGGCTTCCCACCGTGAGCCAGCGAAGGAAAGGTTCAAGGAAGAGGGTGAATAGGAAGGGGGAGAGGGTGTCGCCCTGGAGGGTTCCTCGATTGATGTCGATGGAAGGGGTGGGGCCGTGAGGAGTGATATATGCTGTGGTTGAGACCCCGTATAGTTGTTCGCATGTGTCGACAAAGGTGGGAGGCATACCGAGTTGACGCATGTGTTTGAACATGATTCGGTGGTCCGCGGCGTTGAAGGCACCTTTGAAGTCCGCGTACATGACGTAGATGTCTTTGCTGTGGAGTTTCGCGTCCTCCATCGTCATAATGAGGGAGGAGAGGGCGTCGTGGATACTGCGGTGTTGTCGGAATCCGTCTTGTTGGTCGCTGAGAATGCCATGGGTTTCGGCGTACTTCGAGCCTGCATCTTTGATTAGTGCTGTCCATAGTTTAAGGAGGTTGTTCATGAGGGCGATAGGGCGGTAGTTATCGAGGAGGGAGGGGTCGCCTTTTTTATGTAGGAGGCATGTTGTGCTGTGGCACCAATCAGGAGGAGTGTAGGATTTGTGTGCTAGGAGGGAGAGGAGAGAGAAGAGGGCGGAGCGGGTCGCCGGGGGTAGGAATTTGATTATTTCATTGGGGATACCGTCGGGGCCGGGGGCTTTGCCGGTGCCTAGGGAGTTGAGGGTTTTATCGAAAGTGTCGCGGGTAATCATGTCGGCAAGGGTGAGAGAGGGGTCTCCGCGGGGTTCGATGGTAAAGTTGTCGGGGTTGTTAGGGAGTTCCCATGGGGGGGTGGGTAGTTCGGGTGGGGTGGCGCAGCCGAGTTCGCTAGCGAAGTGAGAGTGTACCGCGTCAATGACGGCGGAGGGAGAGGATGCGGTGGTTTTATCGGGTTTGGTAATGCGGTGGAGGGTGGAGGTGGTGCCGGCGGGGGGTAGGAGGCCGCTTTTAATTTTCAATCGGCGGTGGGAGAGTTTGGGGCAGGTGTCGTAGGCCACATTGGCTCGAGTTTTTATTTTTTTTATCTTATTCGTGGTGGTGTCGTGAAGGAGCTGGCGGATGCGTGCTTGGCACTGTTGTTTGATGGCGTCAGGGGAGAGATATTCCGTTGTGTTTAATAGGGCTTGGGCGATGGGAAGGGGGCCGTTGTTTTTGCTGCATTTACGGAGTTTGAGTATTTGAGTGCGTGTTTTATTTGTGAGCCAAGTGGGGTCAAGGGACGCTTGGGGTGGGCGGGGTTTTTTGTCGGGGAGGAGGGGCCAAACTGTGGCTGCGTGGTCCATGTGTTGGGAGAGGAGTGTGGTGAATTGTGAGGCGAGGGTGTCGAGGGTGTCGGGGGTGGCCGAGGTGTATGAGGTGTTGAGAATTTCTGCGTGGAGGGTTGCCGTTTGGTTGATGAGGTCGGGGGTGCTGGATTGGTATGCTTTTATGTGGTCGGGTGTGAGGGGAAGGCGAAAGGTGAGTTTGCGCGTCGTGTGTTGGAGGGGAATATCGAGCAAGAGGATGGTGGGAGGGTGATAGGTGAAGGAGGCGTGGTGAGCCAGTGGTCAAGGCAGCCCCCGCTGCGGGGGAAGGTAGGGATGGGGTCGTGGAGGGGGTGGAGGTGGGATTTGAGTAAGGAGGTGAGGGCAGGGTGTCCTGTACCTGTGTGGGTGGTCGATTGGAAGTCCCCTCCCCAGAGGGTGCGGTGTTGCGGGTGGTCGTCCGCTAGTCGGAGGCCCCAAGCTGCAACTTCTGCGTAGAGGCGGGTCAGTTGGGTGTTGTAGAGCTGGGGCATATAAGTACCTATAAGGAGGTAAGGGGTGCCTGAGTGGGGGACGATTTTTAGTCCGGCGATATGGGGGATGAGGTGGGGGGGCGGGGTTAGGACAGTGGCAGACTGGAATGAGGCTCGGCGGACCGCGAAGAGAACGCCTGCGTTGGGTAGGGGCACAGTTGAGTAGCAGGGTCGGGAACTTTTGAGGTGGTATTGGGGGAGGGCTATGCGCCAGCGGGACTTGTGGGTGTCGTGGTTGGTTTCGGTGAGGATTAAGACGTCCGGTTGGTGGGAGGTGGAGAGATGTTCAACATCCATAATGGAGGTGTGTAGGCCGCGGGTGTTGAGGGTGATGAAGTGTAGTGGTTGGGATGTGTGGGCCGCTCGCCAATATCACTCGCGTAGTCAGAATCTGACCATCCTACCACCTTTGATGAGGGTGCGCCACCATACATAAGCACCGAATCTGCGGTCCCCTTGAGGTAGCAAAGCACCTTCTTGGCTTGCTCCCAATGTGACTGAGAGGGGTCGGACATGTATCTGCTAAGGTGGCTAACAGCCACGGTGATGTCGGGCCGTGTGCTTACGGAAGCGCAGAGCAAGCTACCGATCAAGCTTTGGTACGGCACTAGACCGGGAGGCAACTTTGATGTCGACATCTCCACACATTTGTTCAAAGCATCAACCGCCATAGGTGAGCCCACTGGCTTGCAGTCCATCATGTTGAAGCGCTCCAACATATCTAATACGTATTGTTGTTGTCCAATCCTCATGATGCGGCTGCCACGATCACGCTCGACTGTCATGCCAAGCAACCAAGACACTGGACCGAGGTCTTGCACGTTGAATATTTCACCGAAAGCCGATTTGAATCCAACGATGAAGCTACCCGCTGGTCCAACGATGATGATGTCGTCCACGTACAACGCCAAGACATAAAGCTCACCCTCCTTGATGAAGACGTAAATGCTGGGATCCACCTCGGATTGGCTGAAGCCATACTCCTCTAGCCATGCTGTGATTGTCTTATTCCAGTTCCTAGGAGCTTGCTTGAGGCCATACAATGATTTCTTCAACAAGCACACTCGCTCCTCTCCATTGATGTCGAAGTGACGGAATCCTTCCGGCTGCCTCAAGTAGATTTCCTCCTCGATATCGGCCTCCAAGAATGCCGTCACCACATCAAGCTGCTCCACCTCCCAATCATTATAAGCAGCAAGCGCGAGCGACGTTCGAATAGAAATCACCCTCACTGTGGGAGCGAAGGTCTCGTGGTAGTCTACTCCCTTCTCCTGAGTAAACCCGCGAGCCACAAGTCTTGCTTTGTACCTTATTATCTTGCTTTGTACCTTGTTATCTGTCCATTGGCATCGCGCTTCAGCTTGAACACCCACTTGGAATCTACGACTTTGCGACCGGCAGGACAAGGGACCAATGTCCAAGTTTTCCGAGATACAAGTGAGTCGTACTCGCTCTTGATAGTTGCCTCCCACTCCCCCGATTGGGGACTCCTCTGCGCTTGCTTGTATGACATAGGCTCTTGAACAGTCGGGCTGCTGGCTGACGTAATAGCCGCGGTACTTCCCGTAGTCCATCCATCTCCCGAAGCGCCCGCTGAACGGAGATTATACCTCGTAAAGGATACGCATAGCTGTGGTGCGGCAGTGGATCGAAGATTGTACCTTGGACGTGGACTCTCCCCCGAATGCATGTCCCGTTCATCTTCCATCGACCCGGAATGCTGCAGCGACTCCCGTAGCGGCGACTCCCGCGAAGGTGTGTCCCGTTCTTCGCTACACATGGCGCGTGGGATGCTGTCCTCTTCATCATCAGTGCGTTGCTCCGCATTGCTCTCCCCCATGGAGAGGACTGCAGCTTCATCGAACACCACGTTACGGCTGCTCTCCACCCGACGAGTAGCAGGATTGTACACCAACCACGCAGGTGATTCGGAAGCATAGCCCACAAAGGCACCCTTCCACGCGCGATCGTCAAGTTTGCGGCGTTGAGACTTATCAACGTGGACATAGGCCGGACAGCCGAAGACCCGCATGGAGCTCAAATCAGCTCGTCTACCGGTCGCCAAGGTGAAAGGTACACCGCCGGCTCCGCTACTATGCACACGATTGCGGACATGCACCGCAATGGCCATCGCTAGAGCCCAATACGATTTAGGCAGCGCGGCTTACCGGATCATTGACTGCGCCATCGGGACCAATGTCCCCCACGGCCGCTCAATCCGGCCATGTTGCCAATGCGCGTAAGGGGCAATTGAAATTGAAATTGAAATTGTTTACAACATGTACCGTATGCGCCGGTTTTACACCAGAAACCCACGCCGTCTCTGGGCCCTCCCAACTATGCCATACAGGGAAATTACAAGTTAGGGCTAGACCGTTAGCCACCTATATCCAACCTCTCCAAGGGTGTTCGGGGGTTTTACTCCCCCTCGGTGAGGGTCGGATGCGGGGTGATGATGGTGTGCAATTAGGGGCATGAGAAGGTGCATTGTGTGGGGGCGCGGCGAGAGGTCGTACGGAATTTGATGCGGTATACAAGTAGGAGATTATGTAGCCATTGTACAGTGTGCGTATGGAGTTGGGAAAGGATGCGAGACGTGTCGAGTCGTGCTTTGGAGATAAGTTTATCAGGAGGGTCGGTGCGGAGGGTGAGGAGAGAGGTGAGACTTGCGATGGTGGATGAGTGCGGTGTGCCCGTGCGGCTCATGACGACGGGGAGGATGTCGACCTCGGTACCTGGCCAGTGATTTCGGATGGCGTTTGCGAGGGGTGTGTATTTGGCGCGAATCAAGTTGGCTGTTTCGGAGAGGTTGTGGTCAGTGCAGTACTTCCACTCCCCTATTTGAATTTTCTTAATGGATGAGTATCGGCGGCGGCCGTTTGTGTGACCGACGAAGCGAGGCTCGAGGAGGCGGATAAAATCGGGTTTGTGCGCCGGGGGTCGTAGCGCGGGGGGGAGAATCTCGGGGGGGGAGATGGCGGGGCACGAGGTTAGGGAGTCGGGCGAGAGACCTCCGTCAGCAGCAACTAGGCGGGTGGGCATGTGGGTGGGGTGAGGGGGGTGACAGTCAAGAGGGGTGTGGGTGGGAGTGGGGTGGGTGAATGACTTGATGGGTTTGTTACCGCAGTCTGCAGCTATGGTCTCCCAACGACCTCCGTTGTGGCGTTCCAAGAGGGAAAGTAGGAGTTGCAGCGCGCTGTTGTGGCGGTGCTGTCTTAGGCAAGACATGGTGGGGCAGTTACCGGCCATGTGGCCGTTGCTGGTGAACTGTCCACACATGGAGCAGCGGAGGGTGGGGTTGTGTGTGAGGAGGCGGGTGTTGTGGACTCCCCACATGAATTCTTGTTTGTGTGTGAATTGTATGTTGGTGAGTGTTGTGTGTGTTTTTTGTGGAAGGTGAAGTCGGCACCATCGTCCGCTGCGCGGGCGAGGAGGGCACCGTGTTTGGATGTTTGTGAGAGGGGTGTGTGTGTGTGTGTGTGTGTGTGTGTGTGTGTGTGTGTGTGTGTGTGTGTGTGTGTGTGTGTTTAATGTTGTGTGTGTGCGCCTCAGCTTTAAGGTTGGTGTATCTGTAGGGGATGGGTTCCCCTAGGGTTTATGGAATGAGGGTGTATGGCTAGGTCCAGTGGCCTATTGGCACATCTGAGCATGTGATGTATGTTGTGTATGGCTGTTGTCCATCAACGACCTGGTTATCGAGCGTATCTGCAAGGTCGTTGCTTAGGGAGCGGTTGTGTGCTTTAATTTTGCCGAGGTGTGTGCGGATGCCTGCGTTGCAGCGGGTTTTGAGTGTGTGTGTGATAGATATGAGTGTGTCGCGGTGGATGTTGTGTCTATAAGCGGAAGGGCAGTTTAAGTATCCTTGTATGAGGCGGAGGGAGCACGCACTGTCTGTAAGGAGGTGGGTATGGCCTAGTTGTAGGCCTATGTCAATGCGTGCTAATTCAGCTCGATTGATATTGTGCGAGGGAGGGGTAGAAGACACCAGAATTTTGATGCGGGTGTCCGAGGCGAGGTGGGTGGCGGCTGCTCCGAGTGGGGAGCTGCCTCCTTTCTTGGAGCCGTCTGTGTAAACGAAGTCCTGCCAATTCCAAGCAAGACTTCCTTTGGTGGGGGAGTATGTGAGTTGCATGCGTTCGTGGAGGGGGTAGGTAAGGGGGTGAGTAGGGTTGGGGGGGAAGATGGTAGATTCCTGCTCAGTGTGGTGAGTAGGAGTCGGTAAGGTGTGGAGGTGGGATGGCGATGGTGGGGTTGGGGAGGTGTGTATCGTAGATAGTCTCGAGAGTGTTGTGGAGTGCGGTCATGGCTGTGTGTGAGGGCAGGGTGGATAGGGCTAGAGTGTTAGTGACGAGGTAGAT
>JAPMLY010002353.1:0-58524 GCA_026401115.1 Tetraselmis chui | reverse complement strand
TGTGTGTGTGTGTGCTGTGTGTGTGTTCGCGTGCTTGCGTGTATGTGCAGGCGACAGTGTATATGTGTGGGTGAGAGAGAGAGAGAGTCTGTGGGTGTGTTGCGTTTGCGCCTGCGTGTGAATGTGCGTATTGTTTGTGAATGTGTGAGCGCGCGCGTGTGTGTGCAATTTTATGCGTGTGTGTGTGTGTGTGTGTGTGTGTGTGTGTGTGTGTGTGTGTGTGTGTGTGTGTGTGTGTGTGTGTGTGTGTGTGTGTGTGTGTGTGTGTGTACGTGTGTGTGTGTACGTGTGTGTGTATGTGTACTGAGGGGCATGCGTGTCGGTGCCACTCTAGAGGTTTTTTCTTCTCCTTCCTTATTAATTGGTGACATTGAGTATGCTAGTTGTAATCAAGCCCGTACTGAGTGGCACCCTCATTTCAGAGGGACAGGGCAGCACTCCTGCACACCATCACGATCGTGACGGGGAAGTATAATGCCTAAGCGGCTTCACCTGTGGCAACTCGCGCCAAGGTCGAGTTTCGCCTTCCTCCTTGTGGTCAGGCGGCGGGGGCAGGCACCTCGGGACAACAATGTCCCGGAAGTCGTAACGCAAATAGTCGAACCACCTTTGAAGCGTAGCGCGCAGCCTCAACATAACGACCCGCCTGCCCGCTTGGCGACCTTAGGCTCGCAGTTAAAAAAACCAGGTACCCTTACGTTGCTGTGCTACGTATGCGCCCTGGGGCTGGTCGGGCAGCTGGCTGACAGCCCGCATCGCTCGGCTGATGAGCTCAATATAACAGCAACGCAGCGGAGTCGATGGCTGTAGTTGTCGCCGTCACTATTTGAAGCGACCGCCTCACCCAACTATCTTTGGAAAGGATTATTAATGTGCAGCGCCAACGCGATTTAATCAAGAGCTAATGAGGGGGTGTGGCACAATCCCGACAAACTCAAGGAGTGAGCTGCTCGTATCGCTAGCCTGCTGGTGCCGCGACTTGGGATGTTTTCGGGGGAAGCTACGCATGTGAATAATACCACACCTCCACTGTCGCGCATCTCCACCGAGCCAACAATACCTGGTACGTGTACGCGTTCGGAGAGATAAATCAAATACCCGTACGTTTACCGGTAGTTAAATTTCGTAGTTTGTAAATCGACTATTGGAAAAGTGGGTAGGTAGCCGGAAAAGTGTCAATCCTGACCGGTAATAACTGAACAGGTAATAGTTTTGATATTATAAACCCGGTTGAGGTTGACCTAAAATGATGCATTCATTTTCTGGATTTATTCGTGACTTTATGATTGTTTTCTTATTTTCTATCAGCAAGATTTCGAATATTTCACTCGATAAAATAGCAGCGCCGTATATACAATTACAAATCCAACGGAACATTAAATGCTGACGAGCGATTTAATCCTTCTGTTTACATTGTCGACCTACTTCAGTCGGGGAATGTATCGAGAACATAGACGAAATGCTCCTTATGCAAAGAGTTGAGGTGGCGCCTGAGAGTTCGGCTTCAAGACATGCTTCAATTGAATGGTTCCACATTTGGGAGTACACCCGCACCAGCCACCACATCCCACTCCATCCAAGAATACAGTTTAGCCCTTCCATAGAAACGCAACGAAGCCTTCCCGATAAAAGGGCACACACGTCTTCATCAGAACATGATAAATCCAACTAATCCATATAATCCACATGGGAAGGTCTTCAAGTGCGTCTTGCCAACGTTGAACTTACAGTTGGATCAGCCGCGTGTAACTTGCGAAAGTGCGAAACGTTGTTTATGGGGTATTGAAACCCTAAACGTGTTTCTGTGGCCTTAACAGATGTGCGCCATTGGCCTGGCGCACCCATCACACCCGTGGCAATTCACTAATAATGGAGCTTGGGCTTTGACACTATTCTTAAAATTGGTAGACAGCTCCCCCTTCCCTTCCTCCCATAATAGGCCCTCCTCGGACGGCATCGACGGTCATCGCATGCATGAAATGACTGCTCGCATCAGAGGCCACCACCGGATAGGGTAAGGTTCAAGCTCTTAGGGTACCGGAAAAAGTCAAAGTCCTGCTCGTACAGCTCCACCACCAGACGCTCCAACTCCTCCGTGTAAAACTCCTCCGCCTTGGACGAGCTCCGCGTCTTGTGCCCCACCGCGTCCCAGTTGGTCTTTGTGTACCCCGTCCCCTCCAACCGCTGCCCATCGCACGGCTTATCCGGTGCGGAAAAGAAGCACTGCGTCCCACAAAACCGCACACCCATTCTCAGTTTTAAGGTATTGGACTAAACCCAAATTGCAATGCTTCACCACCGCACCCCACACCCCCTCTCCGATACACACCCGTCCAAGCCCGCACCCCAAGATCTAAAGGGCAGCTACGGGAGGGGCCGGAAACAAAAACCGTACAGTGAGAGCGATGCTTGCTATAAAGTGTTCTTAATTCATCCAAAAAACAATGCATACCTTATTAGCAGGCCAGCCTGATTCCACAATACGCGTGATGTTCATTTTATTGACGAAGCAGGTGTACCTGAACATGAGGAGTTGAAACGGTGAGAGTACAGCGAGAACGTACGTCAAGAGGAAGTCAAAGCGCACAACAGGTGTCGCTTCGCAGCGCACCAGTCGTTGACCTCCTCCATCTTGAGCACCCAGTCGTGGTGTAGGGAGCTGGTGTCGTCGTTGGGGAGGCCACAGAAGCTGCGCACGGATGGGCACCCTCTGTTAGTAACATTTGGGCAAGGGAGTGGGGGGAGGGGGCAGCGGGTGAAGAGATGCGACTGACCTTGTTTGCAGCGCCCAATGGTGGTCGATGCCGGAGGAGAGCTTCAGACCATTGGGCTCCCGATCCGCCCAACTCTTGAGCGCGCGCACGTATTGTTCAAACGTGACATAGTCTGACCATTCGTCGAGCCCCAACTTGCGACGGTACCGGCGCCTCTCAGTTGCCTTGATGATCTGTTGCACGGTGCATGTCAAGAATGGTTAGGGTTTAGGGTAAGCCTAAACAGTCATGCATTTGGAGTTGAGGGATGATTGCAGATATTCTATCATTTATTCATGCAAATTTGTTGTTGCGTGGCCTGCATTGGCGTACCTTATTCAGGTACGCGGAGAGGACTCTTGTGAAAGGGTTCCTCGAGATGACGGCGTGGGGGGCAGCCAGTGCGGTGAGCATCTTCGACTTGGGTGCGTAAGGAAGGTACTTGTACTTGGTGCCGTGGATGGTGAGGTGGCTGGTGGCCTCGTCCAGGTAAAATTCGGGAGGGAAGCGCATGGCCTGTATGGAAGGGAGGACAGGTAAACACAAGCCAGGTCAAGCAGTGGTATGTGCGCACATCAGGTAAGGGCAGGGCGGTCATCAAGGGAGGGGGAAAGGGAAATGGGAGGGAGGTGACCTTGAGGATCATTCGCTTCCATTGCGAACAGCCATTCTTTGGAATTGTGCAAAGAGTGAATTGAAAGCCCTCCCCGCGGACGATCTAGTGATAGGCACAGTTGTTGGTGTGTGCGCATGTGTGAGTGTGAGATTCAGGGGCATCGGATGGCATGTCCATGCTGATAGGGGGATGGGTGGTGCGTGTGAGTGGTTTGCTTGCACCTTCGGGAATTGTTCCCACGAGTACCGCCGTTGTCTACGCGGATAGCCCCACTCATTGCGTGCCACACTCTGCAGCTCGGGCGGTATCTCTGGCCGGGTGGTGTTAAGCGCCGGGCACTGGTAGCTCTCCCGTCTTCGAGCCATGAACCGGATGGCGATTCTTTGTGTGGAGCCGTCGGCGCTGAGCAAAAAACGAAAAAACGACTCAATGTCCGCTTTTGCATTGGGTACTTCGGAAAACCGTGGATGGAAGGACAGGAGGCGAGAATTCACCTCCCTGCAGCACCGACGTCCCCGTAGCTGGCCTGTGCCGAGCGTGAGGCAATTAGCTGTGATTTTTGGCGAAACCCCACCCGTTGGGCGCGGAAGGGGGAAAGGTTGGCGGAGAGGTTAGCCCACACAACCGCAGCTGCACACAGTGCGAGAGCCACGGCGGGGACATACCGCCTGTGGAATGTCGCCACGCAAAGGATGTATTTTTGTAATCGCACTAGATAAGAAAAAACAGCGCTATGCAGTCCGAATACCTGTTTGTACAGCTCAGGTTAGCGGGGCGTCTTGGCAGGCTAGCTAAGACGCCCCGATTTCCAAACCGTCAGTGCCTTAAAAACGAACGTTTGGGAAACGACGAGCAGCGTTTAGATTGTCACCTGATCTCTCGTGAGTGTGCTGTCTTTCTGAAGGATAGGGGCGCAGTAGCGATGGGTGCGGACGGTGCCTGGTCTCGCCCCCGTTGGCTCCCCCTTCCCGGTCGTCCCTCGACGAATCCCGTCCGCGGACTATCCGCATTCGTCACGTCACTCAAGTGCTCCCGATGCGCTCGGGCCTGAAGCCCGGCCCCTGATAACACCCAATCTTGGGCGCGTTCAACTGAAGCAACCAGCGGCTCCGTCAAGCGATCGCAAGCGGCGGGTGCGCCCTCCTCGCCGCCCATACCGCTGTGACGTTTCAAAAGCGGCGAAGGTGGTTATGAAACGGTTCCGGGCGAAGGATTCGCTGCAGTACTCTCCTCGCCGTCACCACCACCCTAAACGCCCTCCGATTGTGTCGAGGACAGCGGGCGGCAATCACGCTTCTGACAAAGGTACCTGGCCCAGAAATTCTAAAGGTGAATTAGGGTTGTCTCCGCGGTCGTCGGCTGCACTCGCGCCTACTGAAGCACCGAATAACAGCAACTGTGATCCGCCAGCATTGGGCTCGCGTTGACTATCGCCGCCCCTAGCACCCGGGTACCGGTACCAGTACTACCGGTACTATGTTTTACCTGCAATCAAAAGTTTCTTACAAGAAAAAGCAGTGGAGGTCACCAAGCAAGAAAAAGAAAGAAAGGAAGAAAAAACCTTAGCCCGAGGAACAGGAAGGCAAGCCACAGCACCAGCAGTGCCCTCCTGAAAAGCGTCGCGGAGATAAGAACCCAGAGTGCCATGAAGAGCAGCAGAAAGACGTTGCATGAATTCTCGTAATTTTACCTGCAATCCATGTACCTGTACATCAGACATTCAGGCATATCCCGCCCCCCGGGGGCGCAAAAAAATTAAAAATAAATAAATCAGACATTCAGGCAGCAAGGAAGCATTGAGTACGGCGGGTATCTAGTGGTTGGATGAATCTTACTTATCATCATCGCACAGGTACCTGGTTGCGATACCTGTGCCATAACAATACCAATGCTTCTACATAAATTAGCTAAAATCTGTGTGTGCGTGTGTGTGTGTGTGTGTGTGTGTGTGTGTGTGTGTGTGTGTGTGTGTGTGTGTGTGTGTGTGTGTGTGTGTGTGTGTGTGTGTGTGTGTGTGTGTGTGTGTGTGTGTGTGTGTGTGTGTGTCTTTTTGTCAATAGGTGAGTCCACTAAGAAAGTGCTCAATTGGGTTTTAGTACTGCAAATGTGATATTTTATGGTCAGATTGATTTGAATCTAGAGGTTTGCATATCCAATATCATGTGTACGGGACAGTAATTCTAGCGGTTACTGTTACCGTTAATATCGGCGCGTCTCACCTGCATGGCAACCACCTTGCCCGAGCAGTTAGACGCAGCCAACGACCAACGACTTCCCCAACGGTCAGCTCTAGCTAGCCCGTGCCTTATAAGCCGTAGCTAGCCACGAGCCTAGGCACTCTCTGTTTTCGCGCTCAACCAATCTAGGCTTCGCGCGAATGCAATCTCGACTCTAGTAGTCGAGCAGGGTGTCAGTTTTACCTTTTCGTCCCATGCGCACTCGAGCGTCACGCGACACCTCCCCTCGTTCAGCTACGCAGTTCCACAACATGCAGCATGAGCAGTCTACATCCGCCGCAGCGGCCGACCCTCACGCTACCTCACTCGAACAACGCACAGCCGAACAGATTCGTACGGCAGTTTTGGCATCGGAACAACGGATTACTGAGCAGTTTTTGGCGGCTAACGCTGCCTTACTCGCCCAGCTCCAGCAGACGACAGCCACACCCGCTACTACTGATCAACAGCAGTCCATTCCCGCCGACGCGACAGCGACGGAGGGTGTTAAGGCGGCCCCTGAGCCACCTATCGACCTGCTTGACAACGAACCCGACCCCACGGCGTCCGAATTCGTCGACTTCACCTACTACGGCGAGATCATCCCGGCCGGCCTCGAACGTCCCCCTCGCGACGTCGAGGAGCCACGTATGTGGACTCTCACGGACGACACCGCCCGAGCTCTAAGCGACAAGCGCACCCAAGCAGCGTACGACGAGTACCTACACATCGGGTGCTATGCCTTCTTCGACAGTTGCGCCAACGCGGCAATTGGCGAGGCTTTGGACACGCTGTCGCACGGCCCACCTCTACCGACAGAGTAGGCGGCAGCGATTGCCCTCATCCGAGCGGGTCATCGCACCCACACAGCGACGGAGGAGGCCGCCCGTACTCGATTGGACTTCCTCCGCCTCACCAAGGGCGGACAAACGAGCACGGATGCGGACCGCGTGTTTGCCGAATTGGCCCATGAGCGCTTTTGCCGACCGCGTCCTACCGCGGTCTCCGGCCCATCGGACGCGCTACGCCAAGCTTTCGTCGACCGCACGCTTGAGGTCAGCTTACACGCCGCCAGCAAGGCCGCCGCCGGCGCCGCTTTCGCGAAGATCACGCCGGACAAGCCCACCGGCCCCGACGCTCGAGCCCGCAAAGCCACCGCCGACAAACGCAAGGCCGCTGCCGCAGCAGCAGCCGCAGCACGAGCCACCCCCCCCCCCCCCCCCCCCGCCAAGCCGACCGACTCGGCTAAAACCCCAAGCAAGAAATGATGGTGTGGCCCGCCGCACCGATTCATGCTCCCCGACATCTTCCTTCATACGCCACCGCGTACGTCGAAAATGGCGGGAGTGGGAGCGCATCGGCGCGAGCGGCCAAGTCCTAAGTTGGATCCGCCACGGCGTACGCGTGAAGTTCAAGCACGGCCTACGTCCCAAACCATTCAACCACGGCATCTCTATGCTAGATGCCACACCCGCCCAACTCGAGTTTCTCAGCTCGGAACTCCTACGCTTCGAGGCTTGCGGTGCGTGGGAGCGCTCGACGAACCCCCGCTACGTTTCCCGGATGTTCTTTCTGCCCAAACCCGGATGCAATCAATGGCGCTTGATTATCGACCTTCACGAACTCAACCGCTACTGCTCAACCTTCAACATGACTTGCGAGACCCTCAAGCACCTCCGCCATCTATCTCGACCGGGGGACTACTTCGTCTCACTCGACCTCGCCGATGGGTACTACACCCTTGGCATCCGGGAGGAGGACCGAGACTACTTCACGGTCAACTACCGCGGCACCTTGTGGCGCCTCGCGTGCCTCCCCATGGGGTGGTCGGGCTCCGCTTACTGCTTTTGCAAGCTCACACAAGTGTTTACGAACCACCTACGCCGCCCACCACCTCCCACGCCCGCATATACACCGAACGGCCCACGCCGCCCGTCAAAGCGCTTCCTCCGGAACGCGCGATGGCGAGGAACCCGGCTCCTCCCCTACATGGACGACTTCCTCTTCTTGGCGAATTCTTAAGACGAGGCGTTACTACTTCGACAGCGCGTCCAAGCCATGCTAGACAGCCTCGGCCTACGACGCAACCCCAAGAAAGGCGTGTGGACGCCAACGCAAGTCGGCGACCGCTTGGGCCTAACGGTGGATTTGCAACCCGGCGAGTTTCGCGCCCCACCCGCAAAACTGCAACACCTCGCACAACACGCTTCGTCCTTACTCGGGCGAGCGGCGTCCAACGCACGATGGCTACCCACACGGCAACTAGCAGCCTTCGCGGGGAAAGCACAATTTCTCTATCTCGCCATCGCGCCCGCGCGATTCTTTTTGCGCGAGCTACACAACGTCTTGGCTACACGAACTGGTTGGGGGGGACGCGTGCGCCTCACCCACCAACTTCGACGCGACCTCGAGTGGTGGCGTACGGTGCCCACCCACCACAACGGCCGGTCCATCTACAAGCCCATCGAGACCGCCTATTTGCACGCCGACTCGAGCGACTACAGATGGGGGGCCGTCCTAAACGAGGACGCCAACTACCAAGCCCGCGGTTTTTGGAGCGCACCCGACCTCCTCCAACACATTACGTGGAAGGAGCTTCGCGCAGTTCGACACGCGGTCGAATCCTTTCTCCCACAACTCCGAGGCCGACAAGTCCTCCTCCACGAGGACAACACCGCCGTGGTCGCCACCCTAACCAAGTTAACATCCCGGTCGCCCGTCATGATGGCCGAGCTACGGCGCTTGTGGTTCCTACTCGACACCAACGACATCCACATCCGCCCACGCTACATCCGGTCGGCAGCCAACGTATGGGCCGACACGCTATCCATGTAGCCGCCAACCCCGTCATCGCGGACCTGCTCGACTACTACACGGAGCACCGCGCGGTATTCTGCACCAAATTCTACAACAAGCCACCCCCGCTCGTCTTTTGGAGCTTCTCACCTTCCGAACCTTCCGCCGATTGGGGTGCCGCGTCCACCATCTCCGCTTGGCTCGCCCTCCTCACCGTCAACTCATCCGCGCCCGCCGGTTTTAAATGGACGTCGCACATCCTACGGAAAGGCGTGGCGTCCGCTGCCAGCTGGCGCGCCCCTCCCCGTAATCAAATTTATGGGTGGCTGGGCCAAGAACAACTCTGTGACCGAAGGAAAATATATTGACCCAACCATGACCCCAACACATGCTGCTTGGCGGTTCTTCGGCTGGCTCACTCCGTCCCCCCCGCAACACTAATTTTGGCTGTGCAAGCCTTTGGCTTTTTTTTTTAGGTTACTTGCAAAACGTGCCCTAGGGTAAATGGTCAGATTGATTTGAATCTAGAGGTTTGCATATCCAATATCATGTGTACGGGACAGTAACTCTAGCGGTTACTGTTACCGTTAATATCGGCGCGTCTCACCTGCAGGGCAACCGCCTTGCCCGAGCAGTCAGACGCAGCCAACGACCAAAGACTTCCCCAACGGTCAACTCTAGCTAGCCCGTGCCTTATAAGCCGTAGCTAGCCACGAGCCTAGGCACTCTCTGCTTTCGCGCTCAGCCAATCTAGGCTTCACGCGAACCCACCCACCCAACCCTATAATCCTGCGCTAATCGGCCCCCAGGCCCTGCCTGTGGGTGTCTTTTGGCCAAGTTGTAAGCAATCTGAAATATTTGGCAAAACTTACCCTAGGATAAATGCTCGGAAAAACATGGACTTGGTGTACAGGCACTTATTGGGATTGGGATTAGGATACGTCTTTAACTACCACGCACCGCTACGATGGGTCCAGGAGCATCATTTCTGTGCTTACAAAAATACATAGTGAGACACACGGCATGTGTGCTTAATTACAAAAAATATATAATGAGAGAGAAGAAAGTGTGTGTGTATGTGTGTGATGTGTGTGTGTGTGTGTGTGTGTGTGTGTGTGTGTGTGTGTGTGTGTGTGTTTGTGTGTTTGTTAGTGTGTGTATGTGTTAGTGTGTGTGTGAAAAATAAGTATCACGACCAAGGGCCTCCATGGAATAGTGAGAGACATAAGGTTTGTCTAAATAAAGTACAAAGACAAATGATTACAAAAATACAGAGAACGACAGACAAAAAGAACTACGGGCCACTCGTACATTATAATTTGTCAAGTATTCGAGAAATGTCTTGAAGTATTAAGTATTCAAACAAAAAAAGCAGACCACCAAAGATAAAGAAGAAAAGAGGGGAAAACCTAAGCCAGAGGAATAGGAAGGTATGCTACAGCATCACCACTGCCCTCACGCAAAGCGTCACGAAGACAAGAACCCAAAGTACCATGAAGAGCAACACGAAGACGTTGCATGAATTATCGCCGCACATCCAAAAATGTTTTAAAGAAAATAGAGGTGGAAACTGGAAACCACCAAGCAAAAAGATAAAAAGAGGAACAAACCCCATAGGCCTAAGCCCGAGGCACAGGAAGGCATGCGACAACATCACACTCTCCTCCAGCAAAGCATCGCGAAGATAAGACCCCAAAGTGCCATGAAGATCGGCAAAAAGGCGTTGAAGGAAATCTCGCCGCACACCCCCCAAAAACCGTCGAAAGGGAGCATAAATAGATCGACGAACGATTTGTTGCATGCAGACACAATTGCCAGAACGCAATGAGCGAGAGTATGATGCACCCATGTCAAGGAAGCGACGAAGTGCTACCAAAATTACTAGGCGATCAACCAACTCAGCCGCCATAGGCGCCAACCGACCCCCATCCTCCAAAGCGAAGGGGTATTCGTCATGGACCGACTGAACCGAAGGGGTGCCAAGTAAAGCGGAAGTGCGGAGGTCCGCATCGAGTTTGCCATGCTGAGCTCCCAATACCAGACTGCCCGGGAGTGCGAGGCAAGAAAAAGAAATGAAAATATTTATGTAGATTAAATAAATTGATATTGGAAACATATTTAGAAAAATTAGTAGAGCACAAAACACAGTGACATTGAAATAGCCATAACAATGTTAACCTAACAACATTATTAATATGATTGAACCGGAAATACTACAATGATTTATATATTATGATGACAATTCTTTGATACCTATTAAATTTGGGACACTATCCTTACTGTAGACGGACGAAATGAATTGCGATGGCACATGAGACAAAAATAATCTGACTCGTCGAGCAGGCAGGTATCAGTAGTACCTGTACGGTCGGCGGTCGAAAACACGTCGGCCTGCCGCGCTACCCATGCTCCTGCCGCCCGTCACGACTTCCGTCGCGTTCAACCACCTCGAGGAGCTGAAAAGCTGCCATTGTTTCATTCCTCGCAGCATATCACAGCAGCCGCAAGATTCTTGCGTATACTAGGGTTCCCAAACTAGCCTTAGAGTAATACCACGAGACCGTCTCTTTGGCGGCAGGTATCACAGCAGCACACTGCTTACAGTAGACAGTCTTGACGCGCACCATGAAGGTCCTCATCACCGGGGCGACTGGGCAGACTGGTGCGCAAGCCATAAGTAGCCCACACTCATTTTGCAGCCATGATCAACCACATTTTCGCCTAAATATTCCCAAGCTTCCGCCTCGGAAAGGGGATGAAACCTGCGTGAGGACTTTCGCGGGGTCCATCTTTTTGGAATTCGAGTTCCGACCGAGTGTGTGCTATCGGCCGTCCCATTCGTCTGCTTGCTGCAGGGCGTGCGTCTGTTCGGCTACTGCGGCAAAAACATGAGGTCCGTGGCACATGCTTCTCCCGACAGCAGCCCGGTCTAGTACGCCTGGACCTACGGGACGCGGAGGCCGTGAAGCTTATTTTCGGTGCGCGTGCCCAAACAGACTCCTTGTTTAGTTGTTCTTACGCTGTCACTTGCTGTCGACGAACGCGGCGCTATTTCTCCGCTTTCTGAAGGGCTACTGACGTCTCCGAGCAGAGGACTTTCAGCCCGACGCTGTTATACACTGTGCTGCCGAACGCCGGCCTGACGTGAGCGAGAAAGATCAGGAGGGTACCCTCAAGCTCAACGCCACGGTGCGGTATTTGGACTGCATATTCCGCAAACCAGCTTTCCCTGCTGCTCTCGCGCATTCATCGCACGACTTACCTTCACAGGCGCAATGGTCACGCAGGCAACAGGGCAGCTGGCGGAGCTCTGCGAAAAGCACGACTGCATGCTGGTCTATCTCTCAACAGGTGAAATCTTATAATTCATGAGGCTGTACTCGATGGTGAACAGTAAAGCTCTGCTTGCATATTAGTGTCTCCAAATTTAAAAAATGATATTTGTGATATAATTATGCCAAAAAAAAACTGTCTCTTGGACCAACGCGCCACAATCGACCGCTGCTGGCAGACTACGTATTTGATGGTACAAACCCCCCGTACAAGCCCAAGGATGCCACAAACCCACTCCAATTCTACGGGCAGAGCAAGCTGCAAGGCGAGGCGGCGGTGCTCAGTGGCTGTCCCTCTCGAGCAGCCGTGCTGCGCGTGCCAGTGCTATACGCCAAGGTTCGTTTGATTAACACCTGCTACCTAAGAATTCTCCTATATGGTAATATGGCCGCCGACGTTATTTCAACGCGCCCCAAGGCGGCCTTCCGTGCATCTCTACCTCTCTCTTTACCAGTTTACCCAGACCGAGGTCGGACTTGTGCTGATAGGATCCCGAGGGCCTTGAGGAAAGCGCTATTACCGTGCTGGCCTCAAACGTGATGAGGAAGGACACGGCCGCGAAGCTGGATGACTGGGGGAAGAGATACCCCACACTCGTCGACGACGTTGCGCAGTACGTGACACACGTCCCCCAATCGAATTGCCACGCCCCCTTGGCTGCTACTTGCACTCGAAGCTAGCTGTCTGGGGCCGAGGAATGTTTGCAGATGTAGACGTCGTCCTCACTTTCTGCGCGTGCGGGTAGGTGCATGAGCAAGATGATCGAGTACGAGGCTGTACGGAAGGGGAGTCTGACAGGTATCTGGCACTGCGGCTGCACTGCGGAGGTGTTCACCAAGTTTGCAGTCGCAAAGCTGATGGGCGAGGTTCTTGGGTTGCCCACGTCGCACCTGTCTGGCGACCCGAACCCCCCAGCGGTGTGTCCCCCGCCGCTGAACAGAAATATGTCATTTGCTATACTGCGTGCAAAATGTGTTTTTTTTCTTCATTCGACTATATTTTCTACGCGGCTTCTCTCGCGTTCGACAGCGGAAAGTTGCGTCTGTATAGTCGTGGCAGTACCAATCTGGATGTGTCACCCGTGTGATGTCACTTTCCCTCGCACTGCAGGGAGCTCCACGGCCCCACGACACCAAGCTGGACTGCAGCGACCTTGAGCGTTTGGGCCTGCTCCCAAGGATGACACCACTCCGGGAGGCCCTCCCACAAGTACTCGGCGGCGCTTTAATTTAATTTGATGAGCGGGTGCCAAACTGAGTCTCATTCGCAAATCAACAGGGCACAGACCGGTCGAGCGGTATTGGATGTGGATTCTAGTGCATTGGATTCTTTTCACTTGGTGGTCTCCGCTGCTTTTTCTTGTAAGAAGATTTCAATTATATTCTCGCGGTATTCTTGCTTGGCGAATATCGGATGCATTAGGAGTGTTGTATGAAATACCTTATTCCCTCCGAGCCATACATGCGTCCACATCGCGCCCATAGTCTCATACATTCCAATAAAATTGGAATACAAGAAACTCTACAAGAACTTGGACAGGGGAAAGGGGAGGGGGACCAAGAGTGACAAGAGGATCACGGAATCCAAAGCAAGGCAAAGGGAAGCACTACATTGTGCACAAAAAGATCAAATGCATTCCAATATACATTAATGTAAATTATTTTATTGGATCTCCAAATTACAATGGCGGCATCCATGTCCGCATTTTACATAATAAGGATTAAACTTTACTCTTCTCGGACACGGAAATTCGCATTGGCTACCATGGAGCCAATAATGAGGATGCCAATTGTAAGGGACAAGCGCCCTTCCTCCCTCCTAATAATTGCGTTACCCAATACTCATCCTTACATTTACCCAATTTTATTCTAACAGTAATGAATAATTTGTCGCCGCCTTGTTCGCTGCGAGTAGGTACCAGATAACCCATCAAGATTTTTTAATGTTACCGGTTTGTTTTGTTTATTTTCATCGCCGCTTACAAAGTGCAGCTCGAAACTAACCTTTTTCTATACGAGGTGCAAACGAAAGGAAATAATCACTTCATAAAGGCTATTATTTATGCCAATATCATCATGAAATGGCTGTAATTCAGGAGGGGAGGGGGACCAAGAGTGGCAAGAGGATCACGGAATCCAAAGCAAGGCAATGGGAAGCACTACATTGTGCACAAAAAGATCAAATGCATTCCAGTATACATTAATGTAAATTATTTTATTGGATCTCCAAATTACAATGGCGGCATCCATGTCCGCATTTTACATAATAAACTTGACTCTTCTCGGACACGGAAATTCGCATTGGCTACCATGAGGCCAATAATGAGGATGCCAATTGTAAGGGACAAGCGCCCTTCCTCCCTCCTAATAATTGCGTTACCCAATACTCATCCTTACATTTACCCAATTTTATTCTAACAGTAATGAATAATTTGTCGCCGCCTTGTTCGCTTCGAGTAGGTACCAGATAACCCATCAAGATTTTTTAATGTTACCGGTTTGTTTTGTTTATTTTCATCGCCGCTTACAAAGTGCAGCTCGAAACTAACCTTTTTCTATACGAGGTGCAAACGAAAGGAAATAATCACTTCATAAATGCTATTATTTATGCCAATATCATCATGAAATGGCTGTAATTCAGGAGGGGAGGGGGACCAAGAGTGGCAAGAGGATCACGGAATCCAAAGCAAGGCAATGGGAAGCACTCCATTGGGCACAAAAAGATTAAATACATTCCAATCGACAATAATGATGTAAATTATTTAGGATCTACAAATTACAATGGCGGCATCCATATCCGTATTTTACGTACACTTGACTTTACCAGGACACGGGAATTCGCATTGGCTACCAGGGAGTAAGGATGCCAAAGTTAAGGGACATGCGCCCTTCCTCCCTCCCAGTAATTGTATTGCCGAATACTCATCCTTACATTTTCCCAGTATTATGACAGTAATGAATAATTTGTCGCCGCGTAGTTAGCTACGAGTAGGCACTGGATAACTCATCAAGATCTTTAAATGTTACCTGCACCGGTTGATTTTGTGTATGTCATCGAATCACTTAATAAATGGTATTATTTATGCCACTATAGTGAATTACCCGAGGGCACGCTTTGCCAAAGATTTCATCTTGCTTACATTTTGGCTAAAAGACCACCACATGCCATGCCTGGGGGAGATTAGCGCTGAATATGGGTTGGGTGGGTGGGTTACGCGAGCGAGATGGGCGAGCGCAAAGCAAAGAGTGCCAGCGCTCGGGGGCTGCACCGGCTTAAGGAGTTGCTGCTAGCTATTGTTGCTGGGGGCAATGCATGGGGCGTTGCGCTAGGCGTTTCCTCATTCCTCGAGGGTTGCGAGCGAATGTATCTAGGTCGGATGTTGATGTCGTTGACGTCCAGTAAGTGCGAGAGCCTTCTTAATTCGGTCATCATGACGGGGGAACGTGTAGTCAATTTGGACAGCGTCGCCACGACGGCGGTGTTGTCCTCGTGGAGCAAGACGTTGCGTCCTCGTAGCTGCGGTAGAAAAGACTCGATCGCGAGTCGCACGGCTCGTAGCTCCTTCCATGTGATGTGTTGGTGTCGGTCGTCGTCGTAACAAAAACCGCGTGCTTGGTAAGCATGGTTGTCGTTCAGCACGGCTCCCCATCCGTAACCACTTGAGTCGGCGTGGAGGTACGCCGTTTCGATGGGTTTGTAGATTAAGCGTCCATTGTGTTGGTCGGGCATTGTACGCCACTACTCGAGGTCTCGCTTGAGCTAGTGTGTCATCCGGACTCGTCCGCCCCATCCCTATCGTGAACTCGGTACGGAGTGTAGTTCGCGGAGGAAGACACGCGCTGGCGCGATGGCGAGGTAGAAAGATTGCGCTTTTCCCGCCAAACGCCGCTAGTTGTCTCGCGGGTAGCCAACGGGCGGTGGTCGGTGCGCGGCCCAGTAGCACTAAAGCGTGTTTGGAGAGGGCTTGTAGCTTGTCGATAGGGGCTCGAAATTCGCTGCTCACGAGGTCGATCGTAAGGCCAAGGTGGTCGCCCACCTGTGTCGGCTCCCAAAGGCCTTTGTAGGGGTTGCGCTGGAGGCCGAGCCGGTGTAGTAGGGCCTCGACGCGGTCGCGTAGGATTAGAGCTGCCTCGCGCGAGTTGGCCATGAACAAGAAGTCTTCAATGTAGGGCGCTAGGCGAACACCGCGCCAGCGGACGTTGCGTAGGAATCGTCTTGATGGCTTGTGGGGTGTCGCCGTCTTGGCGGTCGGTGGCGTAGCTGCCCGCCGCATGTAGTTGGTGAACGTTTGCGTGAGCTTGCAAAAGTAGTAGGCGGACCCGGACCAGCCCATCGGGAGGCATGCGAGGCGCCATAGCTCGCCTCTGTAATTTACCGTGAAGAAGTCGTAGTCCTCCTCCCGAATGCCGAGTGTGTAGTAGCCGTCCGTGAGGTCGAGAGAGACGAAGTAGTCGCCTGGGCGGGACATGTGGCGGAGGTGTTTGAGGGTCTCGCACGACATGTTGAACTCCACGCAATAGTTGTTGAGTTCGCGTAGGTCGATTATCAAACGCCACTTGTTCACTCCGGGCTTGGGGACGAGAAACATGCGGGAGATGTAGCGGGTGTTGTAGGCATGTTCCCAAGCTCCGCATGCTTCGAAGTGTGGCAGTTTTGTAGATGGGGCTGGGTGGCGTCCGTCATGGAAGCTGCGTGGTTGAACGGTCTGGGACGTAGGCCGTTTTTGAACTTGACTCGCGCGCCATGGCGGAAATGATACGAAATGAAATTGTTACAACAATACCATAATTAACCGGCTGCTGTCTCTTGCCCCCCCGTGCTGAGCCTAATTTGGACTCATAAGCGTGGGTAGACCGTAAACCAATGATCTTAACCTCTCCAATGGCAGTAACGAAACCGTCTAAAACACACCCATAAACAAGTACTGTTTGCATACAAGTATGAAATATAAAATGTCGCTAGTCTCCACGATACGCGGCCTGCTCTAGCCGCTTCGGGGTCGCTGATTAGCAAGGCTGCTCAGCTTGAGCTGGTTGAGACGAACCTGCCTGACCTCGGCTCCTGTGCGACTCCGGTCGTGCCGGAGCTAGGGGGGAAAGGCATGTGAAAACCCCCCCTCGCATGGGTCGTCGTCGGTCCCGTCTCGATCCGTGCTCAACCCCGCCGGAGGTATTAGCTGCTCCTCTTGACGCAGCGCGCCACCTAGCCGAGTCTTCTCTCCTCCTTCAAGGGCTGAGAAGAGAAAATAATTAGGTTGCAGACGTGTTAGAGTTGTGAACGGAGGTAACACGGAGGTTGTGCCGGCCCCACAGGGGGGCCGGCTATGGTGACTAGAGGAGTGGGAAGAGAGAGATGGCGGCCGGCGAAGGCACCGGCAGGGCCGGCCGACCGCCACAAATAGGGAATAGAGAACCGCTAATAACATAACACTAAGTACTAGAATGACAAATAGCTACCTTGTACATAAGCACTATGCAACGGGATGCTAGTGCTAACACCCCCCCTCAAGGTAGCCGAGGTCTTGACGTCGTCCTAGCTTGCGTTGAGGAAGGTGCCATCTGCCCATCTTAGTCGAAGGTTTAGTGCTTTAGCGTGTGCCTCAAGCCGGGTAGGTGTAGCGACATGCGCTCACAAGAACGTGCCGCTACTGGCGAGTTGCCGATATGAAGCGGTTCCAAATGTACTGCGTAATGTACTATTCTGACATGTAGCGGGAAAAACTGTCCACGGAAGAATTAGCCGACGCATGAGAGCGACCGGCGAGGAAGAAGCACAACCAACATGGTTGTTTGTGGCGTGTAGGCACGCAAAAACATAGACGGGCGCTCGTGTTGACTCCCTCCTTTCGCTGTGGGAAAGTTAAGCTCCTCGCTAAGTAAGGTGAGCGTTGCGGCATTGCCTCGGGAAAAAACAATAACATTACTGATTAAAGTACGCACGGGCCAAATTTTCGCGGGTCGGTCTTAAGAACCAGATCCGGTCGAGAGCATCGGTAGGCTGAAGGCTAGGTGAGACTGAAAGCTTGGTGGGGCGAACGTGGCGCCGGGCGCTTTACACACGCTCTTCTCCTTTTTACGTGGAAGATTGTAGGACAGTCGCGGACACCCAGCTCGAAGGCGAAGCGTGGGGTCGGTGGGACGATGAATTACTAGCGTGGCGCCGAGCGCTTTACACACGCTCTACTCTTTTTTACGTGGGAGTAGGTAGGACTAGCGTGGCGCCGAGCGCTTTACACACGCTCTTCTCTAGTGTAACTTGGTGGAGGGCCCATAACATGTTAGAGTTGTGAACGGATAGTTACACGGAGGTCGTGCCGGCCCCACAGGGGGGCCGGCTGTGGTGACTAGAGGAGTGGGAAGAGAGAGATGGCGGCCGGCGAAGGCACCGGCAGGGCCGGCCGACCGCCACAAATAGGGAATAGAGAACCGCTAATAACATAACACTAATTACTAGAATGACAAATAACTACCTTGTACATAAGCACTATGCAACGGGATGCTAGTGCTAACAAGACGGTGTCCGGCTGGCTCTCCTGCCTCCGAGCCAGATTTTCTCATGTTCCATGTCCTTGTTCTATCTGTTTCCAACACCTATGTGATCGCGCTGTGGCCATCCTTGCCCTCCCCCGGTGGTTTACGTTGTTAGGGGGCCGCCTTTACGAGCAGTGTGCCGTTACGATAACCCTAGGCACACTGCCTGAGGCAGCCTATCGACAACCGGGTACCGACTAGGGAAGGGGTTGGTAGAACACATGGATCAAGTCGCCGGTCCTCAAAAGATGGTGGGTACGGGAGTTTTTCCAAAAACCCCCCGTACCGGGCTTTTTCGGCGGCGGGTGATCCTAAGGACCACCGCCGCCAGACCGTGCCGCTCCTCCGGCTGCGACCAACCTCCGTCTTGCGTAGCATCATGCCTCGCCCCCAGGGGAGACTTAAGGCTCTCGCATGGTTAGCGACTGCTAGCGAGCGCCATGCCCTAGCGCTGCTTCCCAGCTGCCTGCTCCAACACCCTCGTCCCTTCGCCGATCCGTCCGTACCCTTCTTCGCCAAAAATATTTCGCAAATGCCGCCCCCGCCCCATCGTCGGGAGAGTATGTGCGAGTATTTAGTCGCGGAAAAGACATATCGGACTGGCCGAGCGGGAGATCCATGTGCCGGTGTACGGATATTATGTTTTTCTAAAACCCTCCGTACCGGGCTTCCCGAGAGGTGCTGATCCCGCGGATGGCAGCTGTTGGTACCTCGTTGAGCCCCCTACCATGCCATGCCTGGTACGGCTACAAGGTTACCAGCGCCCACCGCGTGGAGGTAGAGGTAGGTGCCGACGGGCATGCGAGCGCACCCCTCTCCAGGGCCGCCGCCGCTGCGCCGCCGGCGGGCGCCCCACGGCGGATACAGTTCACGACATGACCGCTCGCGCCGATATGTTCCCACTCCCGCCATCTTAGCCGCACGCGGTGACGCATGTAGTTGGATGACGGGGAGTAAGAGTCGGCGCGGCGGGTCACACCGTCACTTCTTCGTGGGTGGCTTGGTCCCGTCGCTTGGCTTAGTGCCGGCAGCCGTTGTTGTTGCTGCCGCCTTGCGCTTGTCGGCGGCCGCCTTCTTGGCCTTGGCGTCCTGTCCGGGTGGCTTGTATGACGTTGCCTTTGCGAACGCTGCTCGAGCATATGCTTTGCTGGCGGCATGCAAGCTGGCTTCGGGCGTTTTGTCGACGAATGATTGGCGTAGCTCGTCCAATGGGCCGGAGACCGCGGTAGGGTGCGGGCGGCAGAAACGCTCGTGGGCGAGTTCGGCGAACACTCGGTCCGAATCCGAGCTCGTTTGTCCGCCCTTGGTGAGGCGGAGGTGTTGTAAGTAATACCGCATACGTATTAGTTGCAGATAGCTACTGTAAGCTACTCTAGATATGATTAGTACATGTCTAGATCGGACATACCGATAAACTGTTTGACTCGGTACAGAGCTGTCGCTAGGCTACAACTCT
This sequence comes from Tetraselmis chui, assembly GCA_026401115.1. NCBI lineage: Eukaryota > Viridiplantae > Chlorophyta > Chlorodendrophyceae > Chlorodendrales > Chlorodendraceae > Tetraselmis > Tetraselmis chui. The sequence goes on along the minus strand of JAPMLY010002353.1, from coordinate 38,824 downwards.
GATACTTCTGTTGTCCCGACACCACGCCTGTAGGCTGGTTGTCGCCTTAACTGTTCCGTTTGCGGGACTGTGACTGTAACTACGTTTGCGTACGTTATCTTCCACACTAACTGTGTTTGCATGGTTCAATAGGTTATGGGCCCTCCGCGTTTACGTGGGGTTTACTAGGGCACCGGCCGGAGTTTGTCCATTAAGGGGGAGTGTTTACATATCCCTCCGTAGGGCTTCTAATGGACACATGTGTACGCTAGACTCCGGGGGAGTCTTGGCCCTCCACCTATAGGTGTTCACTATAGGTGTTCGCCGCTCAGTCGCGATGCGATGCGATGGGTTCATATACACAATATGTTCCTATCGGGTACCGACTATTGGCGGTACTTGGATAAGGCGTACACCTCCGTTCCGGGAAGCGGCGGTTCTATCCCCCTTCATGCCATTCCGTGTGTACATGGATTAACAACGTCCAAGGTCCAAGGTTTGTCACCTCAAGCGTTGCCTCTACGGCCTTAAGCAGTCCCCCCGCGAGTTCAACATGCTACTTCGTGCGTGGCTCGTCGACCATGGATGGCAACAATGCGTTTCTGACCCGTGCATCTACATCTACCGCGCCGGCCACGTCTTCGCCATGATCGCCCTGTACGTCGATGACATTCCCGCGGCCTGCAATGATGCCACCTGGCTCGCATCGTTCAAAGCCCAACTCGGCACACGGTTCAAAATCAAGGACCTAGGCGACCTCTCCCAACTCCTCGGCATGCACATTACCCGCGATCGCTCCACGCGCACAATCTCGCTGGACCAGTCCAAGTACCTGCGCGACATCCTCGCCAAGTACGGCATGTCTGACTCTAAGCCGTCGTCCCTTCCGATGGACCCAGGCTTCCTCGCCGGCCTTACACACTTGAACTCGCCTTCTCTCACAGGAGTGGTCAAGGACGTCTACCCAAGCCTCCTGGGCAGCCTTCAGTACGCCGCCGTTTGTACCCGCCCCGATGTCTCCACGGCATTGAGCATCCTCGGCTCTGCCCAAGCCTCGCCCACCGAGGCACACTTGCAGGCTCTGAAAAAGGTCCTCCGCTACCTCCATGGCACCATCAACATGCGCCTGACGTTGGGGGGGGGCATGGACCACAGTCTCCAACTCACAGGCTTTGCCGACGCTGATTGGGCCAACGACAGCAGCACCCGCAAGTCTCGCTCGGGCTATCTCTTCACCCTCGGACGCGGGCCAATCAGTTACAAGTCCAAACAACAGACTTGTGTGGCTCAATCCACGTGTGAAGCCGAGTACTACTCTGCGGCTGACGCCACCAAGGAGGGACTCCACCTCCGACAACTCTTGGGGGAAATCTTCGACTCCCCTATCACCGAAACCACCACCATCTGGGAGGACAACCAAAGCGCCATTGCATACTCCCAGAATGCCTTGGTCAGCGAGAAGACTAAACACATCGGCCTGAAGTGGCACTTTCTCAAAGACCACGTGGAGCAAGGGACCATCAAGTTGAGGTACCTCCCCACTGACCAGATGGTGGCTGACATGCTCACCAAACCCCTCCCAGGACCTGCACTAGCACGACACCGAAGTGCGATCCTTGGAGGACAAGACCCAATGCAACGCTTCATCCCGTAGCTACCTTCAGGGGGAGTGTTGTAAGTAATACCGCATACGTATTAGTTGCAGATAGCTACTGTAAGCTACTCTAGATATGATTAGTACATGTCTAGATCGGACATACCGATAAACTGTTTGACTCGGTACAGAGCTGTCGCTAGGCTACAGCTCTGATACTTCTGTTGTCCCGACACCACGCCTGTAGGCTGGTTGTCGCCTTAACTGTTCCGTTTGCGGGACTGTGACTGTAACTACGTTTGCGTACGTTATCTTCCACACTAACTGTGTTTGCATGGTTCAATAGGAGGAAGCCCATTGGAGTACGGGCGGCCTCCTCCGTCGCTGCGTGGGTGCGATGACCCGCTCTGATGAGGGCAACGGCTGCCGCCTGCTCCGCTAGTAAAGGAGGGCCGGCTGACAGCGCGTCCAAAGCCTCTCCGATTGCCGCGTTGGCGCACCTCTCGAAGAAGGCACAGCACCCAATGTGGAGGTACTCGTCGTACCCCGCTTAAGATATCCTGTCGTTGACGAAACGCGCCGTGTCGTCCGTCAGCGTCTAGAGGCGGGGCTCGTCAAAGTCGCGGGGGGGGGGGGGCGTTCTAGGCCGGCAGGAATGACCTTTCCGTAGGTGGAAAAGTCGACGAACTCGGGCTCGTGAAGCTCGGGGTCGTCGTTCAACATGTTGATAGGTGGCTCCTGGGTCGCCTTACCATCCTCAGTCGCAATGGTCGCGTCTGGGGGATTGGACTGTTGATGATTCGTGGGCATATGTGGGCATGTTAAACGCTGAAGCTGTGCGAATAAGGCGGTGTTGGACGCCTAAATCTGCTCAGAAAGCCGGAATTCGAGGGCCGAGACTGCGATTTGAATGTGTTCGGAAGTACGTTGTTCATGGACAGAGGGTAGAGCGTCGACTCCGGGCGCGGAGGTAGACGGGGACCTATAACGTGGGGAAGTGTCTCGTGACGCTCGAGTGCGCATGAAACGATGTAAAATGACGCCCTACTCGACTACGAGAGTCGAGACTGCAATTGCGCAAGCCAGATGGGCGAGCGCGGAGCAGAGAGTGCCAGTGCTCGGGGGTTGCACCGGCTTACGGAGTTGCCGCTAGCTATTGTTGCTTGAGGCATAGCATGGGGCGTTGCGCTATGCGTTTCCTCAGTCCTCCAGGGTTACCTCGAGGGCCGGGGCAAGATGCGCCGCTTTTACGGTAGCGCTTTACCGTTCATGTGTGCGTTTTGTCACATATGTAAGTCGGTTTTGCAAACCTCTAGATTTAAAACAATCTGACTATATAATGGCTGCAAAACATAGCGATGGGCAAAGCATTGGGTATATGTTTTCGTTACCATTTTGATGCGGCCGTTGTTTGTTGTTGCACGTTTGCGCCGGTGATGGTAGAACCCACCCGCGTATCGTAGTAGTAAGGCTCGCCTCGGTTTTAGAGATGTGTGACTTCACGTGTTCACATAGGGCGAATTTTAGAAATTAGCGACACACTAAAGCGGAAAATATTATTTACAACAATCTCGAATTAACGGACATTGTATGAGGGCGTTCCCTATGTTGCCATCGCGTTCCCTTTGGGAAAATAGGGTTTGTGGCGGTAACCTTCATGTCCAACCTTTCCGTCGGCATTAACGAAACAACATCGACCATACATGCTTGGGTCGATCTCTTGGGTTTGGGCGAATCATGGTTACTCCCTTCGTTATGTTGATTCAGAATTCAATCATTCGTGTGTTTGCATCGTGTTCGTATTTGTTGACATGGTTGTTTGAACTGAAGGAAATTGCTTTCCAAAGTACTTCTCCGATGCCGTACTTACGTCGTAGACACGTAAATTGAATTCGCTCTTGCAGACTATTGTTTTCATTCATCCACGCTCAGATCAGTATCAAGTTTAAATTTTAAATTTTCTCCGATGTATGAGTTCAACACGGGTGAAAAAATGCGCTTCTCCACACATTTGTGTGGGCTCCGTGGTTGCGGATGACGTGAGTCCACGCACACAGCAATTTTGGTTGAATGGGACTGAGACAAAAGAATGCGATAGCTTTTATCGCGAAAGTTCTATTAGTCGCATATGGGTTGGCATGACATTCGAAATGTCGATAAAAACGTTGTTGTTTGTATTCTTATTCCATGTTCTAAAACATCAATGTGGATGCGTTAGTGCTTTTCAAATTCGTCAAGTCGATGCCCCCGAGGCCGCTTTTCGTTTCTAAAGTTGTATCGTCATATTTTTGGGCCATGGTGAATCTCAACCAACCACAAATGTAGCCACATGCTATTTGTTCTAATAGCAAGCTTATTTAGCACTTTGATGTGGTAATCAGTCATTTCATTTCCATAGCTTAGGTAAACCTACTCCTGGATGTAGCTTTGGCTCCGCCGATCTTGCTAAACTCTCACTATGTACACTCTGAACTTACCCCACAAGTGGAGTGTCTTATTATATCCAACTTGATTGCATGGCGGTGCAATGCGCCTAAATCCGGAAGTTTTCGTCGCTTAGTGGAAGCACCACTAGTGAGGTTGTGATGTACTGCGTATTGGCACGGGGCTCGAAAAATGCCCGTTATTCATTTTCTATGAGCTAGTGCCATGCCTATATGAGGTTGTGACCGGTGTGTGTGGAGATATTCTCTCGAGCGACACCATGACATGCTACCTCGCCTACCGCCTCCCCCCCCTTCCCCCCCCACACGGCTGAGATCTTGAGGGTTGACCAATTTGGCGGATTACTAATTGAAATTGAAATTGTTTACAACAATACCAGTATAAACCGGCTGCTGTCTCTGGGCCCCCCCTTTTGCTATGCCATACAGGACTTAGTAGACTGAGGTAGACCGTTAACCACTAATCCCAACCTCTCCAATGGCAGTAACAGCTAATAATTTTGTAATCAAGAAAAACAGATCTAAAAATAAATCCACTTGTCGAGAAATGCAAAACTAAACTGCTGCTCGACCTTCACGATGCACGGCCCGCTCCCGCCGAACCGGGGTGTCGACCGGCCTAGGCCGGTCGGCGTTCGGGAGGGACGACGGGCCAGCCTAATCTAGCTCCCGCGTGACTTCGGTCTTGCCGAAGGTAGGAGGGGAAAGGCTGGCAAAAAACCCCTCCTCGCGCGGTCGCTCGTCGATCCCGCCGCTCCATCCCGTAAACCCCGCCCCAAGGTCTTGCCGCGTCCACCGACGCGGCGGTCCTCCTTGTCGAGGTCCCCCACCACCTCGAGGACAGGTGGGGGGGACCGAGACACACAGACATAGAAAAAACTAGCGCTCCTGCCTCCGCGCCTGAATTTTCCCCGCTCATTTCCCCGGTTTTTCTCTGTCTGGTACCCGGGTACCTGTCGGTTTTCCGGCCTGTGGCCGTACCCTCCCCCCTCTGATCGCGCGTCCACCGAGCAGCCTTTTCTTGAGCGGGGGCCTCCGCGCTCACCCGGGCCCACGCTCAAGGACTCCTAGGAGTATGAAGGTCTGTCGGGGTAGTGGGTGTCGAAGAGGGGGGGGGGAAGGTCACCGTAGCCGGATCCGGCGGGCCGCGGGCGCCCGGAATTAAACAAAACCCTCCGTGCCGGGTTTTCCGGCGGCGCCGACCCAAAGGGTCGTCGTCGCCAGATCGTGTCGCTCCTCCCGTCGCGACCGTCCTCCTTGCCGTCCCAGCTGACTCCTCCCCCCGGGAGATGACGCTGGACGACGTAGCGGCGCGCTAGTGAGCGCCCTACCCTGGTGCTGCTCCCCAACTAGCGCGATGCCGGGTACGGACATTATTTTTAGTATCCAAAAAAGCCCTCCGTACAGGGCTTTCCGGCGGCGGCTGATCCTAAGGATCGCCGCCGCCTCCTGTAGCCGCTCCTCCGTCTGCGACTAGCCACCGTCCTCTGTCATGTCTTGCCTCACCCCTCGGCAAGGTTCGACCGGCACAGGGCTGGTCGACAGCTAGCGAGCGCCCTTTCCTGGCGCTGCTTCCCGGCTGGCCACCACCAGCTCCAACACCCGCCTCCCACCGCTGATCCGGCCGTACCCTCCTCGCCATCAAACGCTGCCGTAGTACAGGTCCCACTCCTAAAAGTAAGGCTGTATCTAGGAGTATCTGTACGCGAAAAAACATATCGGACGGGCCGAGCGGGAGATCTTGGCGCCGGTAGTGTACAGAAATTATTTTTTCAAAAGCCCTCTGTACAGGGCTTTCCCGACAGCTGCAGATCCCACGGATCGAGCTGTCGGCCCTCTTAGCCCCCTACCGTGCCATGCCTGGCACGGCTACGGGGTTTCCAGCGCCCACCACGGGGAGGTGAGGGGATGCCGACGGGCCTGCGAGCGCACCCCCCTCCGGGGCCGCCGCCGCTGCGCCGCCGGCGGGCGCCTGGCGGATTACTAAAATTTGTTGATCTCCCCTTATAGATCTAGAACAGATTATCAACGACACCCTGGGTTTGCGGGTTTGGTGAGGGATTAATGGTCGTTCTCCTTTGGAGGTTGCGTCACACCGGCGAAACGCCACACCATATCATTCCCTGAACTACGGCATCCCCTAAACCCCCCCGGGCAATTTGATACGTGGAGAGCGGTGAACACGGGCGGGGGTTGAAGAGAAAAGGGATAGTACAAGGAGTACGGACATGTTGAGAGAGCAGCCGTATTTCCGAATACTTAGTTCGACGCGTGGCACGCATTGTGGTAGATCCTTGAAATTGCGAACGGCAATGGGGATATACCTGCCACCTAGATTCCTTTATTTTTCTTTTACTAGTTTATGTCAGAGGGAGATTCATCTCGGGTCGAACATAGCAAGATCGGACTCCCCGGGTTTCGAACCCACGACCTTGTAATGAAATTTGAAATTAAATACTCAAATACAAGTAAAACCGGCTGGAGTCTGTGGGCCCCCCCTTATGCTATGCCTAGCTGGACCTAGAAGCGTGAGGTAGACCGTTGAACCACTAATCCCAACCTCTCCATTGGTAGTGACGATACCGTCTAAAACATACCCGTATCCAGGTATTTATTATTTTCTGATCTATACGTAATTTTTTTGGATACCGTCTTGGCGGTCGGTGGCGTAGCTGCCCGCCGCATGTAGTTGGTGAACGTTTGCGTGAGCTTGCAAAAGTAGTAGGCGGACCCGGACCAGCCCATCGGGAGGCATGCGAGGCGCCATAGCTCGCCTCTGTAATTTACCGTGAAGAAGTCGCAGTCCTCCTCCCGAATGCCGAGTGTGTAGTAGCCGTCCGTGAGGTCGAGAGAGACGAAGTAGTCGCCTGGGCGGGACATGTGGCGGAGGTGTTTGAGGGTCTCGCACGACATGTTGAACTCCACGCAATAGTTGTTGAGTTCGCGTAGGTCGATTATCAAACGCCACTTGTTCACTCCGGGCTTGGGGACGAGAAACATGCGGGAGATGTAGCGGGTGTTGTAGGCATGTTCCCAAGCTCCGCATGCTTCGAAGTGTGGCAGTTTTGTAGATGGGGCTGGGTGGCGTCCGTCATGGAAGCTGCGTGGTTGAACGGTCTGGGACGTAGGCCGTTTTTGAACTTGACTCGCGCGCCATGGCGGAAATGATACGAAATGAAATTGTTACAACAATACCATAATTAACCGGCTGCTGTCTCTGGCCCCCCCGTGCTGAGCCTAATTTGGACTCATAAGCGTGGGTAGACCGTAAACCTATGATCTTAACCTCTCCAATGGCAGTAACGAAACCGTCTAAAACACACCCATAAACAAGTACTGTTTGCATACAAGTATGAAATAGAAAATGTCGCTAGTCTCCACGATACGCTGCCTGCTCTAGCCGCTGCGGGGTCGCTGATTAGCAAGGCTGCTCAGCTTGAGCTGGTCGAGGCGAACCCGCCTGACTTCGGCTCCTGTGCGACTCCGGTCGTGCCGGAGCTTGGGGGGAAAGGCAGGTGAAAACCCCCCCTCGCATAGGTCGTCGTCGGTCCCGTCTCGATCCGTGCTCAACCCCGCCCGAGGCATTAGCCGCTCCTCTCGAGGCAGCTCGCCACCTAGCCTAGTCTTCTCTCCTCCTTCGGGGGCTGAAAAGAGAAAAGAACTAGACTACAAACGGTGTCCGGCTGGCTCTCCTGCCCCCGAGCCAAATTTTCTCATGTCCCTTGTCCCTTTCCCGTCTGTTTCCAACACCTATCTGATCGTGTTGTGGCCGTCCGTGCTCTCCCCCATTGGTTTACGTTGTTAGGGGGCCGCCTTTACGAGCAGTGTGCCGTTACGATAACCCTAGGCACACTGCCTGAGGCAGCCTATCGATAACCGGGTACCGACTAGGGAAGGGGTTGGAAGAACACATGGATCGAGTCGCCGGTCCTCAAAAGATGGTGGGTACGGGAATTTTTCCAAAAAACCCCCGTACCGGGCTTTTCCGGCGGCGGGCGATCCTAGGGACCGCCGCCGCCAGACCGTGCCGCTCCTCCGGCTGCGACCAACCTCCGTCCTGCGTAGCAACAGGCCTCGCCCCGAGGGGAGACCTAAGGCTCTCGCAGGGCTGGCGGCTGCTAGCGAGCGCCGTCCCTAGCGCTGCTTCCCAGCTGTCCGCCGCCAGCTCCAACACCCTCGTCCCTCCGCTGATCCGTCCGTACCCCTCTTCGCCAAAAACTATTTCGCAAACGCCGCCCCTGCCCCATCGTCGAAAGAGTATCTCCGAGTATTTAGTCGCGGAAAAGACATATCGGACTGGCCGAGCGGGAGATCCATGTGCCGGTGTACGGATATTATGTTTTTCCAAAAACCCTCCGTACAGGGCTTCCCGACAGCTGCTGATCCCGCGGATCGCAGCTGACGGTACCTCGTTGAGCCCCCTACCGTGCTAGGCCTGGCACGGCTATGGGGTTACCAGCGCCCACTGCGTGGAGGTAGAGGTAGGTGCCGACGGGCCTGCGAGCGTACCCCCCTCCGGGGCCGCCGCCGCTGCGCCGCCGGCGGGCGCCGCGACCTTGTACGTATAAGGCGTGCGCTTTACCGACGCATCGGCAAAGAATGGATGACGCTTAGTGGCAATCTTGCCACTAAGTTCAAATTTACGACAAATGCCCGTGTTATGACCACCTCGACAAGTGCACTTTGAGCCTACCCAACAAGCGGAGTGTCGTATCATGTCTAGCCCGATTGCATGGCGCAGTGCGTAGAAAACCACCGCATGTAAAGAATGCCAAATAAAAATTAATGCTAGATAGACCGTCACGATGCACGGCCCGCTCCCGCCGAGCCGGGGTCACGGGGTGCCATTACTAATTTGAATACACCATGACTATACACGGTTTACATATTCATACAACGTCTTTCTGTGGTTCGTCATGGCACCTCATAAGGTTCCTATCTCCGTGTTGCTTTGTAGGAGGACAATGTGGTTGCTGCTGCTGCATGTCTTCCTGCTTCACATGCTTAGACCTGCACCCTTTTCCTTTTTTCTGATTGTGTTTCCCACTGCTTTTTCTTATAATTATTCTGTCTTTATTCATTGGATAAAGACAAAAGAAAATTTGTCCTAAGTTGTATAGAAGAGTGTATGAGCTCCTACCCGAATGATAGACATTATTATGGTCAGATTGGGTACTCCCTCCAGCACAACGATATTGTACTAGCAGGGTGGCGCGACCAACCAACTAAACAACCTTCACCAACGGACAGCGCTAGCTAGGCACTAGCTAGCAACAACCCTTAAGCTGGTGCGTTCCCCGAGTACCAGCACTCTCTGCTTTCGCGCTCGGCCCATCTAGGCCTCGCGCGAACGCAGTCTCGACTCTCGTAGTCGAGTAGGGTGTCAGTACTTGTTCTTTCGTTTTGATACGCACCTTGCGTCACAAGACACTACCAATATGGTTCATGTTACACCGCATTCCGATATGCATCCTGTGGTTACCGCACCTCGACATATCGCCGAGGACACTCTCTCTCCGCTACACGTAACATAACTAATCCAAACGGCGTGTGAGGCTTTTGAACTCAGAATTTCTGCGCAAATCAAGGCGAATTCGTTCGCCTTACTTGCCCAGATTCAGCAGCTCAGAACCCAGTCTACACGTTTGGACCAGCAGTCCATTCCCGCTGTCGCAACATGTGCGGCAGAGGGTGGAATGGAGGCCCTTGCGCCACCTTTCGACTCGCTGCCCGACGACTACGACCTACTCGTGTCCAACGTCGTCGACTTCACCCCCGTCCGTGAAGTAAAAGTCTTCGACCCTAGTTCCGAGACTTGGCCTGACGCAATCGCTACCCGGAGCGACTCCCTCCTTAAGCCACCCATCCACGGTGACCTTTTCAGCGATAACTCAACCACCCACGCCGCCGTCGCGGCTCCAGGTTTGCGTCAGTCTACTACCACTCCGCCTCGCGCGAGTCATACCGTTTGGCCTCGACTTCGACCTTACGCCACTCCGAGGCTACCGCCGACCACCTACCGCCGGTGGCGCACCCGCGTGCGCCCTAGCATCCCCTTGCGCCCGCCGGCCGACCCTGACCCTGACACACGCCCGACACGCCCGACGCCGCTCATAGCCTCGCTACCGGTATTCCAGGCCTCCTTTCAGGTCGCACGCCCGCGCTTCTACACCGGCAGGCACCACAGGGCCCTCCAGCGCCCACCACCGGATCCGGATCCGGACAATTTCTTGTCCAACCTCAATTCGTCGGCATTCCCGCCGCATACCGTGCCACGCGTTTGCCCGACGGAACCACTTTCCTGCCCAACAGCGCCTCATCCCGGACACACACGCCGCCTACCTTTACACCGGACGGCAGTGCAACGTCACGCGCCTCCGCCGGTGCCGCCATTCGACCCCGTACAGACTAACTCTAAGCGTAGCCTTACAGCAACACCTCTTTCGGGGCAAACCAGCACCTCACGTATTACCGGCTTTTCAGCGCCTAACGGCGAAACCCAGCTGGCAGCAGCCAGCCCCGTCTACTACAGAGCTGCCACAATCGCGCCGAGTTCAGCCGAGCGTGTCTACACAACGGCTACGGCAATTTCCACCGAAATCCGCACAACCCGTCCCGACAACCACGACGCTACCCTCCACGGCCCCCCCTGGACGCGATTCGTCGGCCACTGCTCCGTACTACGCCGACACGACAGACTCCACGTCCGCAGCCGTGATTCTACGTCTCTGCTCAACCGTGCTCGTGTGCAACGGTTCGCAGCGACTCGCCCGATTTGCGCACCTGTTCCGGGCGCCGCCACAACGGCACGACACGCTCCTGGCTACAGGGCAGCCACGCTACATATCTACAGGCGGCGCTACACCTTTCCGCTCCGACAGAAAATTCTCCCTGCGCGCTCTACACCGCTTCTACTTCGCCTCCCGCCTACTCGAGAGGCCATCGCAGCCGACAACGCGTCCGCCCTTGCGAACTTTTTTATTCGGCGCAAAAATTACAGGACCTGCAGCCTCACACGCACCGCCTACGCAACCGGACACGCACAGCACCTCCGCGCCCCTGACGTCCTCTACGCAGACCACGCGGACACAAGCCTCTTGACTGACCTCGTGCCCTATGCGCACAAGCCCACGCGACTGCTGCGCTTGGGACAGAGCCACCTCGTACCTTGGCAACGGGCACACAACGCCCCCACGCCGTTTTCGCCGAATCCCGGCCTAACTGCTCACGCCCGCCTCTACTCACACAGCGCGCGGCCAACTCCGGAACCAGACCCCGGCGGTAAAAATGGCCACTTTATGCCCGGCCCACACCCGCAGCTTTCGCCGCTAACGTCTTCCCCGACACGTCGGCCTCCCCGGCATCACAAGTCTGCTGGCATGCTTTTGCGTGCGCCATCCTCCCCGGCATTATGCGTACACGCCTTAACTACTACTACCGGCGCCGAGCACTGGCATGTTCCTGCCTGCGCCGCTATTGCCTCCAGCGACAGCACTTGCCTGCCCCCGACAGGCGGCGCGCAACCGTTGCTCACTGACGGCCATGGATATTTCCACTGTAGACACGGCGACGCCGCAGTTCCGCGACCGCCTACGCCGGTACCGGATGCAGGCAATGCTACAGTGCCAATCAGCAGCCGGCTGATACCGAATTTTTACACACCTGCACCGCTACTGCCAGCCCACAACGGCCACCTCCAAGGCCCGCCAACGTGCGCCTATTACTGGCCTAGCACCCGTCCGCCTACCACTGGCGCTGGCCAACTACGGGTACGTACCTGCGTTCCACTACCCCGTCGCACGTACCGCACCACCCACTGGCGCCATGGCGGGTCACCTCGCCCCGCGCAGCTTCTTCGCCAGTCACGCTGCCCGCTACACTCGACTCTGGACTACCAAAACAAAACCAACTACACACAATCGCACGGCCGCCGTCCGGACAACGCAGCGCTGTCTCGCCACAGCGCCACGCCTCCCCTCCCGCTCCCCGCTGGCCGTGCTGACGCCCGCCACACCGCGACACTCACTGCAACCGCGCAAGCCTTTGGCTTTATCTACCTGGCAAACGTGCCCTCGGGTAAATGGTCAGATTGGGTAAATCTAGAGGTTTGCTACCCTACCCTCCATGTGTACGGGATAGTAGCCCATGCGGTTGGTATCACCGTTATTAGCGACGCGTCACCCCTCCAGCACAACGATATTGTACTAGCAGGGTGGCGCGACCAACCAACTAAACAACCTTCACCAACGGACAGCGCTAGCTAGGCACTAGCTAGCAGCAACCCTTAAGCTGGTGCGTTCCCCGAGTACCAGCACTCTCTGCTTTCGCGCTCGGCCCATCTAGGCCTCGCGCGAACCCACCCACCCTTCCCTGTATAATCCTGCGCTATTCTTCCCCCAGGCCATGCCTGTGAGGGTCTTTTGGCCATTCTGTAAGCAATCTGACATCTTTGGCAAATGTGCCCTCGGGTAAATATTTTTACAATCCAATTCCGGATAGCATGAAACGACGGTCTACGTGTGACGGTTTGGTTTGCGATGGGTCAGTACAGGTATCTGCTGTACCTGTACCGTAGTCAGTTGGGCTTTTGTTGGACCTCGTCCGTCGGCCGACGACAAGGACACCATCAGTCAAGCTGGCGCCTCGCCTATACGACCAGATACTATCGCCACAGTATATATATAGAGAACGTAGTCTTCCGTTGCTTCGAGATGTTACCTGCCACACACTGTGGCTGAGTGCTTCCCGTTTGTCGCATACACCATGGCTTGACGAGCCCGCATGAGCGCAGTATGAATAGCAGTTAAAGGTCGGCCGTACAATTGCCGTATTCGTACAGTCCGCTCTCGCCTGTCGTCGGTCCCGGTTCTCCGGAGGCTGGCGAGATGTCAACCGTAACGCCAGCACCTGTGCGGCTGGGAGTCGCGGTTCGCATCAGCCCTGCTTTTCACGGAAATTCTCGCTCCGAGGATGCCGCTTGCGCTGAGTCCTTGCGCGCACAGGTAAGGTCGTTGACGGCTGATGTCGTTAGCTGATTTCGGATATTATTCGGGTATTTATCGGATCCACAGCCAGGTCTGACGGCGTGCCACCCACTGTTTGTCTACGCTGCAGCTGGAGGAGCTCGAGTTCGACGAGGTGCACGCGGGGGAGACGTCTATGGGGGAGGTGTACGCCTCGTCGGTGGCTCCCCTGGTGGAGACGTTTCTGAGCGGGCAGGACGTCGCGCTGCTGCTCTACGGCGGCGGTGGCAGCGGGAAGACAGCTTGTCTGGAGGGCGAAGGGGGAGGGGAGCTGGGCAGGGAGGGGGGCGGAGGGGTGGTGCAGCGCGCGGTAGAGGGCGTGCTGACCAGCCTGGAGTCCCTCCCACGGGGCAGCTACTCCCTCCAAGCCTCTTACACAGGTAACTTTCTAACCAACCAACCAACCAACCAACCAACCAACCCACCCTCAACCAACCGACCGACCATAACACATTACTTTTAGCTAACCATGCAACTCGCCTTTCTCATATGTGCACTCATATTTTTTGAGGTCAATGACAGCGAAGTTTCGATCCCCCCGGATTTAAATCCGCGGCTGGAGGGTGTTGTGGGGCTGGTGGAGCGAGTGGTGACGTTCTTCTGCTGTTATACAACTGCACATACACCCAGACACACAACACACACACACGCACACATACAAACACAAACTCACACAGATAGATACACAAATATAGACACACACACACACACACACACGCACACACTGGCACACATACACAGATATACAAAAACAGACACAGAAACACGCACACACATACATAGACACACACACATAGGCATACGCACACAGGCAAACCCATACAAGCACACACACACACATAGAAACAAACACACACACACACACACACACACACACACACACTTGCACAGACACACATAGACCCAGACATTGATACATAAACACATACATAGACACACACAGACACAGAAACACACACACACACACAGAGACAGAGATGCAAACGGACACACACGTAGATACACCCACAGTCAGAAGTAGACACACACACATACTCACAAACACACACACACACACACACTAAAACACGCACACACACACACACACATACTTGAACACGCACACACACACACACACACACACACATACAAATAAACATAGACATACACACACACTCACACACACACACACACACGTTATCACTGAATAAATCAACGGTTGGGCTCACCGGTTCAATATCCCACTTTCTCAAACACCCCATTTGCGTATCTTATCTCACACAGCTCTGACATGCACCACAACGAGGCTTCAGTCTGTGAAACAGTCTGATAGGTTATGGAGGAGAGGTCATGCACAAGCTGTGCGGGGGACCGCTGCTGCTGGGGAGGGGGTCCATATCCTTTCCCTATCATGCGCTCTTGTAGTACCCATTCCCCCTTCATCATGGATATAGGCCAAGTCAGAGCACAAATAGTCCAAATAATAACCCGAACTAAAACCGTTAACCCTCACTCGCCCTCCACCCTCCACGCCACTTGCCTGTGTCCTGATGCTCAGCAGCGATGTGCCAGAACGTGCACAGGTCTGTCTGCTCATGTGCGTGTGTGTTGGGGGGGGGTGGGGGGGGGGGTTGTGTGGGTGTGTTTGTGTGTCGCCTCATAATTTCTTGAGACAGTGTCAATTATGGTTCTATGGTAATTTTGATTATGGGTATGTACCCTAACATAAGCCCTAGACAACTAACGACACCTGTTATTTCCGTTGCCGCCAGCGCTCACTGCCTCCCGCAGCCCGCAGGTACTTGACCTGCTGGCGCTGAATCCGGTGGTGGAAGGGGGAAATATCGAGGGCGCGCTGAGGGATGGTGTCGAAGCGGTGCTCGCCACGCGCGAGGTTCACAGTGCGGCGGACATCGAATGGGTACTTCGGCAACGTCGACAGACCTTTGACCTCCTTAACGACGGCGACGACAGCTCGCCGCCCGCATTGCACACCAGGCTGACTCTCTCTTTACGGGGAGCTGCGCATAGCGACGGACAGGCCCAGTTTGCGCGGTTGGCGTTCGTGGAGCTGGCCGGGACGACGCAGCACACGGGCGTCAGTAGCGATAACGGACGCGAGCTATCGCTTGATTACAATGCACTTTCCGCAGTGTTGCTCCATTTGTCGCACAGCCACGCGGAGCCGCCTTGGGCGATCTCCCCGCTCACGCAGTGGCTTCGGCCCGCGGTAGCGACCGTCTCCGCATTACTGGTGTTGGCTTGTGTGAAACTGCATGGGCCGTCGGGGCCTACGCTGGCTTTGGGCACGCTCGGGTGGGCCGCGCGACTTCGGATGCCGGGCGGCGGCGGGGTGACGCTGGGAGCAGCCCTGGCGACGGAGTGGGGGGCTCTACGCAGCGCTCTCAAGGCTCCCAGTATTGTAGACCTGACGCTAGGAGGCGGCGACGAGGACGGGGCCGACGCTGAGACAGAGGGGGCGCTGCGGCAGGTGAGTCGGTGGGTTGGCGAGTCAGACGTGAGCAGCAATAATAATTTAATTAGGTAGAGTTAAACTTACCTGTAGCTGAATAATGTCATTATTAAAATAAATTTCCACCGCGGTCCGGCAGCAGACCAGCACCGGAGCTGGTAATGAAGTGGAAGGGCGGACGAATAAGGAACGTATCATATAAATATTTGATATATTTGAGATGATACCTTTGAATCTAAATTGACGATAAATTGAATCGCAATTGCTCGGATGAATAATGGAAGGATTGGTGTGTCCATTATTCATCCGGGCTCACAGGATTCTTTCCTTTGGCCTGTGGAGGTTCTTTGGTGAACTTTGCCACCATCCGCGAAAGATGAGATGTTAACCTGTGGGGTTTTTCCTGCTAATTTTTCCCTTATTTTTTATTGGTGGTTTCCAGTTTAAAATGATTTTTTATTGTAGAGTTTTATTATTTATCCGTCCGCTTATTCAAGCGATTATTATTGTAGTGCTTCCAATTATTATTTTTGCCGTGCTTTGGATTCCGTGATCCTCTTGTCACTCTTGCCCTTTTGTTCCCCCTCCCGTTTCCCCTGTCCGTGCTCATGTTGTTCTTCTTGTAATCCAAATTGATATCCGCATATTCCATTTTTTATATTTCAATTCAAACTACGGAAACCTTATGAATTACAGGCAGGCGGCACCAGCAGTTGATATTGGGGCTCAAACTCCTACTACATAGATTTGCTAAAATCAGTGTGTGTGTGTGTGTGTGTGTGTGTGTGTGTGTGTGTGTGTGTGTGTGTGTGTGTGTGTGTGTGTGTGTGTGTGTGTGTGTGTGTGTGTGTGTGCGTGTGTGTGTGTGTGTGTGTGTGTGTGTGTGTGTGTGTGTGTGTGTGTGTGTGTGTGTGTGTGTGTGTGTGTGTGTGTGTGTGTGTGTGTGTGTGTGACAACTATAAATGGGCCTCTGTGGGTACAAAATGTGATTATTAAAACTACAGAGTGAGAGACACAGAGTGTGTATGTGTTTGCATGATTACAAAAATGTAAAGAACGACGGGCACAATTACGGGCTACTCGTATGTGTATATTCCGCTATTGCCAAAATACAGAAATACAGAAAGCACCATAGACACAAGGACAGAGAACAAGGGGGAACCGAACGAGAATAGAGAGTGACAAGAGGGCCGCGGAATCCAAGACACGGCAAATGTGCGCGTAATATTCCGCTTCTGATACGCGACAGTTATTTGTTTTGCCGCTTTCTCTTTGCTAGGTCTTTCCATTTTGTTGCCCTTCCCATTTTCACCCCCCTGACGTCATGACCCTCTTGTCACTCTTTCCCCTCTTAGCCCCCTACTCCTTTTTCCTGCCCGCGTGTCCGTTGTCTGTCTTGTAATCGTTTTTGGATAGTTGTGATATTAGCGGCATTAATGCGCCAAAACGGCCTCACGTATTTCCATCGTCACCAATTCCAGCCTATGCCGTTTTACTTTCATGTTGATGGACTCGATCGGGCACATGCACGGCCATGTCAATGATGAAGGCAGTTATGGAGTGTGAACATATCAATGTTGCGTGGCGAAAGCGGTAGACAGAAGACGGCGAATGATTTTTGAAAAGGAAATTGACGAGAAATTGTAATATGTTAAAGCAAATATTTGCGACGACCAAAACCGAAGCTGGTGCAATGTCGTAAGTCTCCAAGATTTTTTCGACATGAATGTTATCTGTCCGTGTGCGTATGTGTAATCAGAGATATGCTTGGCTGTCTTGTGGTGCGCTTTGAAAATGCTGCACTATCGAGTTTGAATATATATCATTTGTTATGATTGGATTTGTGCGAATATCTGTTATGTATTTATCCTATTAAGAATTCGTAAATGGTCGCGGCGATTTGCGGCGGCACCGCAGGCGCTGCGGGCAGCGAAAGATGCGCAGGAGGAGACGGCAGAGCTGAGGAAGGCGCTTCGCGGTGCTGAGGGGGAGGTGAGGGTGGCCAGAGCGGAAGCGACACACGTATGGGAGCGGGCAGAGGCGGAGCTGACGCGGGTGCGTGCAGAAGCGGGCGGCTTGAGGGCTGAGCTGCGGGACCTGCAGGAGGAGTGTGACGGCCTTCAGCAGCAGGTAGGTTCCCCGCTGCCAACCTCATGCTGGACACCATCATAATTGCGGCGCCTGGATCGTGCGTATCATGGCTTGTTGTTTCTCTAGACTAGCGAATGTGTGTGTGTGTGTGTGTGTGTGTGTGTGTGTGTGTGTGTGTGTGTGTGTATTTTCTATATTTGGCAAATAGTAGGAAGCGCACTAACGTTTTGGATAAAGCGAACGACGAGTCTATATAGCTTTCGTATTACATGAGGTCTTTCCACTGATGCCTTGGCACCCGACACGATTTGCGCCAAGTTCTAGGGACTTGCGGATGTGTTGGTTACAATCCCTCAGAGAGCATAAGATATCGATCGACCCGTCAAGTTCAATGAGATCATCAATGATCGCTAGTGAAGTTTGTTGGAGCATTTTTTTCTGGAAAACAGCACTACGCAGCAGTGCCTCATTTACGTGTCACGCCAATGATGAATAGGCTTTAATTGGGTACTGATGGATTATCTGCGCCGATTTATCCTGATTTCCTCAAATATATCTATCTCATCCTAATGTGTTGTTGGCCTCAGAGGGACACACTGGCGAGTCAGCTCTCGGATCGCGTGCACGAGCTCAGCGCTACCGCGGCAGAGCTTCGGAAACGGGCAGAGAAGGCGAGTTTGCGGGCTGAGCGCGAGGCGGCGGCTAGAGCGGAGGCGCAGACCGAGGCAGAGCAGCTTCGCGAGCGGCTGCGAGAGACGAGCGCGGCGGCTTCGCCGAGTAAGGTACTGCAAGCAACGTACGAGTCGGAGATGGCGGAGCTTAGGGAACGCGCGGAGGACGCGCTCGCGGCGGCGTCGCTAGCGGACGAGCTTCGCGCAGCCAGCGACGCGGAAGCAGCCGGTCTCCGTTCCGCAGCGGCTGAAGAGGGTGTGACGGCCAGCTGGCGAGCCAGGGCGAGCCAAGAGGAGGCCAAAGTGGGTACCGAAAATTAAAACGTTTTGATTTGCCGAAGCAATGATTTTTTGCTTAATTTTCTGAGCCGAAAACTCATATTTCTCGGTCTAAATATCGACGAATTTCAGTGATTAGAAAGGACGCAACTTATTGCATCAAAATGAGGTTGGATAGGGCTGCTATCTACGGATGAAAGAAAAGAATTTTCTGATGATCGCACCTATACTACGTTTTTTATTGCTTATGAATGTAGGCACCTAGGTACCTATTACACTGGTGTTGCACGCAATGGAAAACACTGTGTCGTCATCGACTAGTTTCCCACAATCCATTGAACAATTTATTAATCAATGTCTTCACATATATTCCATTACAATGGCTGTGACACCATTCATGTTTTGCTTCTATTTGTTGCTAACCCGTACTCATGACAATAGGTGGACATGTCAAGTGCTCAGCTTGTTGTTGATAAATGCATGTATGCAAGTGTCATCGATTTATGCCCTGATGCAGTTTTGCTGTGGGACGTTTACTCGCCATCAGGCGGCCGAGAGCCGGCAGCAGGCGGCTGAGAAGGCGCTCCGGGCGGCGATGGCCGCGATCGAGGAGCTCAAGGCGCGGTTGCTGACTCAGCGCGATGAGGTACCCGTATCCCGTACTTCTCCCGCGCAAAATGACCGTCGGCCGTTCCAATTTTCGCTGTCGCAACTTTGCGTTTACGATTTTTGCTTTGCTGAATTGCTGTTATGATTTCATTCAACAGTCATTAAGTACAGAGATGCGATGTTAAGTATAATACCGCGGTGTGAAATAACTTTGCGGTATTCACGTAAAACACCGGCCGTGAAGTCAGTATTGTAGATTTTAAAACCCTGTCACTCCGAAACCTAAAATTTCCCATCATTTTATCGATGAAATGAAATGCTCAAATAAAGTTACACATGTAATGTAGGAAAATTGCGCTTTCATGTCGTTATTATGCGATCTACACTGTTCTGAGGCGCACTGTTCTCTCCCCTCCCCATCCGCGCTCGCCAGCTCCGCTCGCTAGCTCAAGAGAAGGCGGCGCTCGAGCGGAGCGCAGCGAGTCAGGCGGCCCAAATGACCGAAGCCAAGGCGACAGCGAAGGCGAAGGGGCGACAGGCGGACGAGGCCGCGGACGCGCTGCGTGCGACGCAGAACAAGCTGGCGTCGGAGGAGGGTCGACGGGCCGGCGCGGAGGCAGCCATCAATAGTATGGAGGCTGAGCTGGAGGCCAAGGTGGAGCGTGAGGAGGCGCTGGTGGTGCAAGTGTCCAAGGTGTGCCCCCCTCTACGTGTTTTCTTCCATACATGCGGTATCGTGCTGACGGTGATCGAACGGTCTGATGGTAATCGAACATCCTCTCTCGCTCGCTCGCTCGCTCGCTCGCTCGCTCTGTTTATGTGTGTGGGTATGTATATATGTGTGTGTGGATGTGCGTGTGTGTGTGTGTGGATGTGCGTGTATATGTGTGTGTGTGTGTGTGTGTGTGTGTGTGTGTACAAGATTGAGAGAACGTGTCTATGCGTATGTGTGGGTAGGTGTATGGGTGTGTATATGTATGTGAGGGTGTGTTGGTGTGCGTGTGCGGGTGGGTGGGCCTGGTTGTGTGTGTGATGGGGAGAGAGATAGAGAGAGTGTGAATGTGTATATGGATATGTGTGGGTGCAAGTGTCCGTGTGTGTATGCGTGTGTGTGGGGGGGGGGGTATGTGGGTATGCACGTGTGTATGTGTATAAATGCGCGTGTGTTTGTATCTGTATAAGTATACTCTGTGTGTGTGTGTGTGTGTGTGTGTGTGTGTGTGTGTGTGTGTGTGTGTGTGTGTGTGTGTGTGTGTGTGTGTGTGTGTATTTGTGCGCATGTGAGTATGTGTGCCTTAGTTCATTTGTCTGTATTTTTTCCATGGACAGTTGAACGGTATGCTGAAGGCAGCGGAGGCGGCGCGTAAGACTGCGGAAGAAGGGCTACGACTAGGTGTGGAAGAGGCACAGGCCAGGGCCAAGGCTGCGGTGGAGGAGGCGCAAACAAACGCGGAAGTGGCGGTGGAAGAGGCGCAACGGAGTGCCAAGGCGGCGGTGGAAGAGGCGCAGACGGGCGCGAAAGCAGCGGTGGATGAGGCGAAAGCCAGCTATGAAGCGGCGGTGGAGGAGGCGAGGGTGAATGCAGCGGATGCAGTAGAGCAGGCGGAGGCGAACGCAGCGGCGGAAGTGGAGCAGGCGCGAGCGAGCGCCGCGGTTGCTGTTGAGGAGGCGCAGGCGAGTGCAAGCATGGCTGTGGAGGAGGCGCAAGTGCGGGCGAAGACGGCTGTGGAAGAAGAGCGTGCGAGGGCTAAGGCTGCCATCGAAGAGGCTCAGACAGCTGCGAAGAACGAGGTGATTTGGAGCATAATGAACAGGGTATCATATTTATGTTTGTGTGTGTGTGTATGTGTGTGTGTGTGTGTGTTTAAGAGTATATGCCAATGTGTGTATGCGTGTGCTTGGGTATATATGTGTGTACGTATATTTGTGTGTGCGTGTACGTGTGTTTCTGCGTATCTAAATGTCTGTATATACATGTTTGTGCGCGCGCGCGCGCGCGTGTGTGTGTGTGTGTGTGTGTGTGTGTGTGTGTGTGTGTGTGTGTGTGTGTGTGTGTGTGTGTGCGTGTGTGTGTGTGTGCGTGTGTGTGTGTGTTATGTGTGTGTGTGTGTGTGTTTATTTGTGTTATGTGTGTGGGTGTAAGTTTATGTCTGCGCATGTGTGTGTGTGTGTGTGTGCGTATTTGTGGGCGTGTTTGTGTGCATGTGTGTGTGTGTGTGTGTGTGCGAGCATGTGTGTGCCTGTGAATGTTTGTGTGCGCGTGCGTGTGGAAATATTCTAGACCCTGAATAGTATTTCGACTCAAATATTCTAAATGCTGTTCTTTTCAGCGTATAACAAACGATTATTTATCAAATTGGTTTAAATGTGCTCTCTGCTTTTGGATCTTGCAAATAACAACTCGGTTTCGTGTTATTATTTTGCTTTGTTGGTTAATTCAATACGGATGAGCGCGTTTAAGTCCACATATTAATATCGAGTGAATCCTTCGAACCACACTAATAACGGCTACAAACAAAATTACGTCTGTACAAAATTATCAAATATGAACGTCGTCGCTGTAGCCATGTTTCAGTGACATGAGTGGTGAGAAGTGAAGTGAAGCAAATGTATCGAATTCTATTTAACTTATTTATGCGCTGAACATTTTCAACTATGTGGATGCTTACTTCACCTCTTTCTGTAAGCTAGTGTATAATACATTATCTAGATCGTGACATGTTAAATTTGTCAATCGGGAGACCTAACTAATGCTTGTTGTTTTGTGGCAGGTGAAGCGGGTGGAGGAGGGCGGCGTAAAGGCTCGCAAGGGAGCTGAGGAGGCGGCGCAGCGGGCGCAGCTGCGGGTTGAAGAGTTGGAAGGGCGGGTGACGGTGTTGACGGGCGATGTTCGACGGGCGCAGGAAACGGTGAGCACTCTGGAGAGTGAGCTCAAGAGGCTGCGGAATGAGCAGGTAGCCAGCGCAGCGGCGGCGGAAGATGCCGAGAGGCGGGTGGTCGTGTTGGAGACGCAACTGAAGGTGGGTCGATCGCTCTGCTGTGTTATAAACTGTTTTGCTTTTTAATAGTAATCCATCGAATTGGGGCTTTCGTTTCCACTTTGTTTTGAATGTTTTGAATATTACTCACTGTATTTGTTTGTAGTTATATTTGCTTGTAATCAACACATTCGTTTGTATTCGCCCGTATATTAGTGCTTGTTGTCGTTTCAGCCTCTGATTATCGTGGTCAGAGAAAGATTGAATTTTTTGTAAGAAATGAAAACGCTAATATGAGAAGGAATGAAACTCTGGGTACGCAATATCAGGTGACGAAATAATGGGAATTAAACGCAGGAAAATTTCAAAGCAACAATCAGAAAAAAATTTGTGATTGCTCATTATGCCGCTATGGAATGGAATTATATAAATATTCGAAGTATGTATGCTAATATTGATCTGCACATGATAAGAACTCCAGTGGTGAGCCCTAGAATATCGCAAAATTCATAAAGCGCAATAGCTCAAAATAATTATTCATGGACTTGTTTTATACAGTGTCCGCCCAAAATACTGCAGAATTGAGCTCATTCTTCATATCGCTACTCATGGATTACTTACAAAGAGAACAACATATGAGCACGGACAGGGAAAATGTTGTTCATATCCCTACTGCAATAGAAAACATGCGTTAAGCACTTTCTGCATATGTAAATGCGAGTGGTGCCAGTGCACTGTGAGACGTTGCCCTGTGCCTTAGGATCTGTAGGCGTACTTGCTCGCCACTCTTTCCCAATTTCATTGATGTAGCGCTTTACCGGCTGCGGGATAGGATTCCCGAGATGCGGTGAGCGCAGCGCACGCGGAGGCGGATGGGCTTCGTGCAAGTGAGCGAGAGGCGGCGTTGCTGGCGGAGCGCCGCGAGGAGGAGGTGCGCGTGGCGGTGCGAGATCGCGACGCGGTGGTGAGACACTTGGCGGAGGCAAAGGCCGTTGTGGGTCGGTCCCGTAAGGAGCTCGAAACGCTGCAGCGGCCTGTGGAGCGGGCGTGCGAGGCGCTCGCGTCGTGCTGGGCGGAGCTCGCTCAAGTGTCGAAGGCCGCGGAGGCGGTGACCGCTAAGATGCGCGGCGCTGGAGCCGCGGCACCCGATGTTCGAGGTGCGCCGTCCGAAACTGCGCCAAACTAGATATACGGGATATGAACCGTCATGTTAAAATACGCCTTACCGTGCTATCCATTTAGTACTTTTCTGTGCCAGTTCTCGAGTAACAAGTATCCGTCCTTTCCTCACCCATTCGCCATTTGCGGAACACTAAACTGCCGTACAACCCTCATTGGCGGCATATCGTCAACCGCCAACCGCCAACCGTCACGCATCATCATCTGTATTTGCGCTGATAAAGGTTTCTTCGCTGCTGACGATGACCCTATTTGCCGTCACTATTTTCACCACGTTTTTGCTGTCAGCCTACAGTGGTTATATCTATGATTTGGATGTGGTGGTCGCGAGGATGTTTGATGTTGGCGGGCTTAGGCTCGTTGGCTTTTCCCCTGATCTTGATTGGAAGTTGTCCAGTGGTTGTAAATTGAGTAGCCGGAAATTGAACACGACCCGATTCGGCAGGCTCCGCGACAGAGGTTCTGGTTGGTTGGCTGGACCGCCTGCACATCGACCAGCTGCTCCGATGTGTGACGGAGATGCGTGCCGAAGTCGCCTCGGGGCGATCAAAGGCCGCCGATCTGTCCGCGGCGATGAAAAAGTCGGAGGGGGCGGCCGCGACGGCGGCAGCCGCGCTTGCAAGCGCGCAAAAGACAGCTGCTGCGGAGGCGACAGCTGCACGAGAGCGCCACGACCGCGAAGTGCGCGAGCTCAAGGCGGCGAGAGTCTCGGCGGTAAAGGAGCTCAAGTCTGGGAACGCGCTGGTGAGCCCCGGCAATTTATTACATTCGGCGCTCAATAGCCTATCATAATACCGCGGTTATAAATCAATGGCACGGGCAAATTCACATTGCCAATGTAATGTAATTCATGCAATTGCTGTTGTTTTCTCTGCGTCTATTGATAAGGATGCTATTTATATACGGGTACTGCACGGCTATTTACAGTGCAGTCGTGCGCTGAAGTGGGCTTCTCAATGTGCACTGTGTGTCGCAGCTTTGTGGATTTAATTTCATCAAATATTTAATATCCACCACAACTGTCATGCTACTCTGAATTTCATTGTACCATTTCACTGTTGTTTTTTAATTATTTATGTACTTGCGTCTTATTCTGAACTGCACGGCTCATCGTCTAATTTTCTTCGTTTTAAGGTTATTCGGTATTAGTGTATTAGGGTTCATTTATTTATTTTATCAATGATTACAGTTTTCGTGAATTCATTCAGTTTCGTGAATTATAGATTTACATCCACTCCTTCATTCGTAGCCTTCGTCCACTCAGTCCCTAGTTCACCAGCCCCCTGCGACCTGCACTCATCCTGTTTTCCGTTCTTGCGCCAATTCCGTTCCACGCAGGCCGTGACAGAGCTGCAGTCAAAGCGGGAGGGCGAGGTGGCGGAGGTACGGCGGCGGTGGGAGGCCGAGGTGCGGGATCTGCGCTCCAAATGGGAGGCCGACGTGCGGGAGGTGAAAGCGCGGGCAGCCGAGCAGCTGTCAGCGGCGGAGGTGAAACATAAGAAAGAGGTGCGTTGTTGAAGCGACAGTCAGCTATGTACTAAAATAATTATCCCCGTTTCTACGTGCTTAAGCGTTCTTTACTAAAGTGACACTTATTTGGGTAAGTAGTATATCGCCACTCTGTCACTGGCTCTACTCAAAACTTTCAAAGCTGCAAAACATAATTGTGAATTACGAGCGGAAGGGCAGACACGATATATTGTCGCTCCACTCATTCATCTTATTAAAGTGATAGTTGCTGCCTTGTCTAAAAGTAATCTCGCCATCATCGCGTGCGGTTGTTCCATGCCCACCCCATTATTATGTAAATTCATGTCGGCATTTTTCCCTTGCTTGCTGGGATTATGCATGTAGCCTTCCGCCATGGCATTGCTTTATTCGCGTGTTGATCATTTTGCGTGTAATTTATGAAGTAGTACAAGCTTGCTGGAATCATTTTCCGCAAAATTTGATATCCATCTATACTGTATTTACAACAGCATTGCATTTTTATCTATTGCGTCAAACAATAATTATGAAACTATACCCTATTTGCGTTATACCATTTATAATTTGTCTGCTTCATTTGATCTCGGTGCTATTGGGTTTTTCTCGACCTCGTTACAAATATATGTCCGGATCTTGTTGACGCACCTCAGCTGGCGTTGCTCGAGGAGAGGCACAAGCGAGAAGCGCAGGAGATCCGCGTGTCGGCCCGTCGAGAGGTGGAAGCGCTAAGCGGCAAGGGGCATAAGGAGGCTGCGGAGCTGGACGCCACCTTCCGTCGCGACCTGGCCGCGGCGGAGGCAGCTTTCAAAGCCGAGATCGCGGGCGTGAGGAGCGCCGCGGAGGAGGAGCGGAAGAAGCTAGTGGAGGCGCACGGGCGGGAGCTGGAACAGTGGGCGAAGGAGCTGTCCGAACTTCGACAAGAGAGCGAGGCTGCAGTAAGCGGAGCAATGCAGGCCGCGGATCGAGGCGCTAGCGGGCACCAACAGGCGCTCGCCGAGTTGCGAACGCAGCACAAGCAAGTGAGTATGATTTAGTAACCGACGTCGCGCGTTTCGGAATAATAATGCACGACCACTTATGATTGAATATGACTGATGACTGATGAGTGGTCGTGGGCGTGTTGCCTTTGTGTTCGTGACACCGTCGTGCCTATTTTCATGTGCAGGAGGTGGAATCGATTCGAGCTGCGTGTGCTGCCGAGGTCGACGCTGCAAAGCGCGAGGCGGCGCAATGTCGGAACGCAGCGGAGACGGAGGTAGCTGCTCGTGCGCGCGACCTTTCGGATGTTCAGGGCGCCTGGGCTCGCGAACTTGCAGACGTTCAGGGCGCGAGGGACCGCGAAGTTGCCGAGGTTCGGAAACGGGCCGCGGAAGAAGCCGACCAGCTGCGGGCCGCTTGGGCGAATGAGGTTTGTTCGATAACAATACTAAGTACTTTGTCCTCTTTTTTTTGTTTCGAAGAGTTAACTTTAGTTGTGTGATCACTTTGACAGGTTGAAGGGTGGCGTAGCGATCTCGAGGCACTTCGGCAGCAGCGCGAGGAGGAGGTGGAGGGTGTGCGGACCGAGGCGGCAGAAAGAGAGGCAGAGATGCGAGAGATTTACGACCGCGCGGAGACTCAGGCGCGGGCAGCTCACGAGGAAACGACTCGTCGATTGCAACTCGAAGCGGCGACGGCACTAGTGTCGGCAAAAGAGGCGGCTAAGGCGGCTGCGGATGCCGAAATGCGCGCTCTTCGACAGGACACCAACGCTCGGATGGCTGACCTGGAGGGTCGACGAGCTGAAGCCGCGGCCACCGCCGGTCGTCTGCAGGTGCCGACACCGACATCAACAAATGCGACAGATGCCCAAATAAAAACACATTATAGTCGGGAAGTTGAGTCTTACTTTCCGGTCAAAAATCATCAGCAGAGTGGGCTCAATTCCACAGCCGATACGGAAAACTCTGAGCGTTTTGTAGCTCGCGTCCATCGAGACGACTACATGGCGAATCGTCGCGACGCCGCGTCGATCTGCTCTTATCCTCTGTCGCCGCGACAGTCAGTGTCGTCGACGGCAGCCACAGCGGGTATTAGTGTTCCTCGTGATAGGCCGCGAAAGCCGTCGCCGCTTGTTAGCAGTATCGATAGTCGCCTCGCGGCGCTGGGCACACGAATTGTCCTCACGGAGGCGCCACCCGCTCGCTCGTCTTGGCCGGCCCGATCTGCTGACGACTTGGCTTACCTACCACCTGCCGTCGTTGGCGAGGGCGGAGATTCTCGGCGAAGAGTAGCGCCATCCGACGGCAGTAGTAGTAACAACGGCGCATCGGGGGGCGAGACGGGGAACGAGGACAGCGTTGCTTGGCAGATCGATCAGCAGCTTATGCGAGTATCGCAGTGGCTCCGATAGATAACAATGGCTCAGTCGCGCCCTCTCAATGTCAACTGTGTCTCAATGCCCAATGCGTTAAAATATTATGTAAGTGATTTCTTTTTGGACTATCTATCGCAACGTCGCTGACCGAATTGTCGCTCTCGCCCCTCATTTGCAATCAATGACGATGCACGCGCTACAGGCGGAGCTTCATTCCCTGCACGCCAAGTATGAGGAGGTCAGCGTCAAGTGTGCCACTGCCGAGGCTGCTCTACAGGTACACATACAACGTGCACAGTCCGGATTGCGTCATTCCTCATTACATTATTTTTTTCAGTTTCTCCGACAATCTTCGACTTTCTTTGCCCATTAAGCGCAAGTATGCTGTCGGCGGTATGATAAATTAATCGTTTACTCATATTGAATATACGGGCGTCCATATTTCTTCAGTGTGGGCCCGTCAGTATTGCGCTGTTGTTTTGGAAACTGACTGTCAGTGCCGTGATCGACGAGTAGGAGACTCGAGCTGCGGTGGAGGAGGCGCGCAAGCTACGCGAGTCGGCGGAGGGTCGTGCCGACTCGGCCGAGCTTCGTGCCGACTCTGCCGCGGATCAAGTCGACTCGTGGCAGGAGCGCGCGGGACGCGCGGAGTCAGCTCTGGCAGCCAAGCAAGAGGAGGTGGAGCGGCGGAGCTCGGAGGTCGCCGACCTGCGCGGTGCGCTGCATGATGCAAAGCAGCTGTTGGGGGAGGCGGAGCGGGAGATTAAAAAGAGAGGTAAGGTGTTAATGGTTAAAATATCCAAAATTAACACCTTTTCGGGTTCAATGTTTTGATCATGTTGCCAACATTGAAGTCGGCACCAATTCCTATGATCGAAGAACTGTATAGTATGTATGTAGTCAGGAATGCGATCCTTATTAAGTTTTCAATTCAGAGTTGCGGTTTGTGAGATGATATCAGATGAGATTCGTTTCAATGTTTTCAGCTCTAATGTTTTCACGAAATACGAACTAAAGCAGTGAAGCAAGCAGATTTTCAGCGCTCTTGTTGTGCGCAGAACAATCCCCTGTCAATTTTCAGATTGATCCGACACGTCAGATAAAACAGCAGATTATTTCAATACTGTTGATGTAACTTCTGCCATGCGGACTTTGATTTTCGGCCCAATGTAAATACGTCAAAATAAAAAACTGAATATCGTCTTCACCTGATTTTTGTCGCGCCGTGGGACCGATCAGGCGAGAGTCAGAGGACGCTGGAAGCGGATGTCAAGAGCTCGTGGCAAGAGGTAACGGCTTGTCTCACACAAGTATTGCACTGTTGCTGGCCGGATTTGCAGTCGACCGCTACGAACGACTGTTTGAATGATTTCGTCGCTGAAATGTTGTAATCATCCATATTTCGTATATTGATAATTTCATTTTCACGATTTTTGTACATAATTCGTCAGGCGCAGAAGTTGTCGTCCAGCGTGGCGGCTCAGGAGGCGGAGCTGACGCGCCTGAAGGAGACGCTAAAGGAGGCCAATCGACGGGCGGACACGACGCAGCGAGCGCAGATGAGCGCCGAGGCACTCGCGGCGGACAGCTGTCGAGCGGTGGAGGAGCTCGAGCGCGCGGCGGAGCGACGCGAGGCGGCCGCCGCTGCCGCGGCTGCTGCTGCGGAACAAAATCTGAAGGATGAAAGGGGCGCTGGGCAACGTGCAGTTGACGAGGCCACGAGAAAACTGTCGTCGACGGAGGTGAGTTCCATGTGCGCCCAGAGAGGTATACCGTCTTATTTTCCCAGCCGGCAGCTGCATTGGCTCGTGATATCTTTGGTGCTTGCCTAGTATCAGAAATTATTTACTTATAACGGTATATTTACTCAGATGAAATTGAGTACTTTCGATTATTAGAATGTTCATCGCTCTGCAGGCAACGACTGAACTCGTGATAGGGGGGCTCGGGCTCAGGCTCGGTCTTAGGTATTTGGGGTTTTTCCTCCTTGCTCCTTTGGTTGGTGGCTTTCACTCCTCGGGCTCGGGCTCGGGCTCTAGAACCCTAAACCCTAAAGGCCTGTCGGGTTTTTTCCTCCTTGCTCATTTTACTTGGTGGCCTTCACTTCTTTTTCTTGTAAAGAAATTACTCTGCAATGTACTCGCGATATAAAGTTTAATCATTGGTTTACTAATCCTAATCTTCGACCTGTCGGATTTCCCCCCTCCTTTTACCTTTTTGCTGGATTACTTTTTCTTTTTCTTGGAAAAATCCATAATATAAGGTTTATTAACCCTATTTATGGGCGTGATTTGATTTCAAGCCGGCCACATTGACTACACTGTCGATTGCGGGTCTAAACAAAGCTGATGATGTGTGAATGACACAATACGCGCTGTCAGAGCCCCTGCCAGCAATCAATTTAACCGTTTAGAACCGTGATTTCATAGACTGAAGTGCACCCCGCCATATGTGTCACCTGGTACTTGTAGCGACTGCACTAAACTTTATTTGCAATATTTAGCCCTCAACACCTCTGCAAACGCGCCACAAAAAAGCGGAAAAGAAGTTTTGATATCTGTCATATTTTCATGTCTTGCAATTCAAGTCGCGAGTAAAATGGTAATACACATAGAGCCATTGACTTTGTCAACTGCATATGCTAATTTGAAAAACATTTCAAGAGCCTAGACGCCTTTTTCTTCTACCCAATATGTCATACCATGTCCGATTACAAGAAGTTTAG
The DNA here is from genome assembly GCA_026401115.1 of Tetraselmis chui. NCBI lineage: Eukaryota > Viridiplantae > Chlorophyta > Chlorodendrophyceae > Chlorodendrales > Chlorodendraceae > Tetraselmis > Tetraselmis chui. Next base: position 8,956 of record JAPMLY010002353.1, on the reverse strand, counting down.
CGCTATAGGAACGTGGACAACGGAGAAGAGGGGGGAAACAAAGAGTGGCACGAGGGTAACGGAATCCAAGGCACGGCAAAGGGAAGCACGGCATTGTGCACAAATCCAGCAGATGAAACATACAATGATAAAAAAGCAAATCTAGCAAATATGGCATGAAATGATACTGTATAAGAGTATTAACATAATCCGGCCATCTTTCAATGTAATATGTATCCGAACTCGTCAAATGGATCGCTTTGATACACACGTGGCGTCGGAATACGAATTTCTAGGGTTTCGGGGTGGTCTGATACAACTCTGTGTTTCCTATTCTGCGCGATCATATCAAGACGGCGCTTGTCAAGTCGGAGGCGGAGCTTAAGGCCGTAAAGATGGACGCGGAGGCCGCTAAACAGTCGATGCAGGAGCTCCAGGCGAGGTTGAGTGCGGTGCAGGCGGAGGCGCAAGTTTTGCGCAACGTGGTCGAGCAAAAGGAAAAGGAACTGAGGAAGGTGTCGGCGAGAGTTCGCGAGATGGGTTCCACGCTGGAGGGCGCTGCGCGGCAACGCGAGGCACTACTCGAAGAACGCCGGGTGCGCTTGCCGCCCACTGTTTGTAATAACCTGACTTTATAACCTTTCGTTTGATCTCGGGCTAAATTTCCGTCAGCTTTGTTTGAGGTGAATCGCCGATTTACGAAGATATGATGTTCGGTGTCTATCGATGCAAATCGCAGCTTCGATTGGCGCCTGTTTTTCAATTTGACGCTGCTGCCGGCGATTATTATTTATGAGAATAGAAAAAGGAGAGGGGAAGTAAATGCTGAAGCTCGGCTCGCAAACGAACGGACCAATAAAGCAATACAAGAAACACTGATTGATGACGAACATAAGTATGGGCACATTAACCTTTTTTCCATTTATAGCAGGGCAATCATGGTGTCTTTTCCTCAAAAATTTTCGGCATTATTCTTTGAATTAAATAATCCCAACACCCAAGCAAAACTGCTTTCGGATGAAAAACGGTATCGGCCGTTTATTGAACTCGTCGGGTTCCAGCGCCAATCGAAAGGTCGGCTATCGTCAATCCTGCACCGCTTGAATCTCAGAAGGCGAGCGAGTCAATGACTCGACGAGTGTGTGCGAATCTGTTGGTAGGGGCTGATGGTGGAGAAGGACGCCCTGCAGCGGAAGATTACAACGGCGGAGGTGCGCCCCTAACGCATCGCCGTCTCTGCATTATCAGACGCTGCTATTGTGCCCCATATTTATTTACTACCCCTCGATTTGCAATTTAAGAACAGTCTGCCTATCAAAATACAGGCGACAAATGCCAGTCTGAGTCGATATTTCGCGAGCCTCTTTCTAAAAATCGGTCAACTTGGGGCGGCATTTCGAATTCCGAGGGAATCTCCCCATCATACATTGCCTATCGCGCCTTCTTTAAAGTCCGAAGGCACACCGGTTACACGCCGTGGCAGCGAGGCAGCGCGATGCAACAAGGACCGCTTGAAATAGGGACGACCATTTTGTCCCGATCGACATATTTGCTTAGGTAGTCGCCCGCGGTAGTCCTTAGTAGCTCTCGTGACTGCTGCTGTGGGCTCCAAGCGATAGACGTATGCAGATTACTTCCTCGGCGCTCCTTTAAAATCACCTAGATAATACGACAGCCGCGCTACTGAATGCTTTGTCAGCAACGCCTCGACTCGTACGTTGACATTCATGCGTCCGGAACTCAGGGCCGATTACACAGCATGCAAATACAGCTGGCGGTGGCTGAGGCGCGCAAACGGGCCTTGTCCGAGACGTCTCGCAGCTGGGCCGGCGGCGACCTCTCTTTCACGCAGCAGCGCCGACGCGATGACATCCTCTCGCGCTCATTCGAGGCGACTTCGCGTCACAGCTCCCCTGAGCGCCACTCCCACCCCCGACGTGCTGTGGACGCATCGTCGCCGTCGCGCTCCCGCCCCGCCACGTCATCACCGGGGGTACTTCGCGTCAGCGACCGGTATCTTGGCCGGTCGCCCTATCAGCAGGATTCTGACGATGACGAGCAAAACGATAACGTCGACGACGAAGCATCTCCGCACGTGACGGGAGTGAGTAAGACGGGGGCTTGTCGTCGACACGCTGTCTCACCCATCAAGAAGCGGGTGAGTATCCGGAACGAGTCTCGACGTTCGCAGGACGACGACGATGATGAGCAACGACAACCGCCGTCATGGAGCGACGGTCCAGCTCGTCGACAAGACCGAGGAGTGGCAGGTCGGAGGAGGTGGCCGAGGGCCGCGGGCTTTGAACCGAGAATCGAGGTTGAGTCTCCGCTGCCACCCGAGTGTCGACCCAACCCGTACCTCGAGCAGCTGGGGCTAACGACGGAGCAAGTGGCGATGCTCAAGCTCGGCGGCTCGCCATGGGCGCAGCACAGCGACCAGTCCAGCTCGAGGACCAACCCGCGGGCCGCCAATGGGTGAGTTGATTACCCACTCATTCATTGATATCCCACGCACTTTTTCCTGTAATGTATGCGCAAATAATAATAAAAGACTGCAACAAATGTATTGTATCCAACTACTTCAATTTGCTAAAATCGAGAGGCCCATATAGTTGTCCCTAGTCGCTGCGATGGGTACAGAAGCATATTTTTAATTATTGTAAAATAAAGAGTGAGAGACACAGGGTGTGTATGTGTCTATGATTACAAAAACACGATGTGTGTGTGTGTGTGTGTGTGTGTGTGAGGGAGAAAGAGAGAGAGAGAGAGAGAGAAGAAGATTGTGTGCGTGTATCTGGTGTGTGTGCGTGCGCGCGCGCGCGCGCGTGTGTGTGTGTGTGTGTGTGTGTGTGTGTGTGCGTGCGTGCAAGTGTGTGTGTGTGTGCGTGCGCGCGCGCGTGTGTGTGTGTGTGTGCGTGCAAGTGTGTGTGTGTGTGTGTGTGTGTGTGTGTGTGTGTGTGTGTGTGTGCGTGCAAGTGTTTGTGTGTGTGTGTGTGTGTGTGTGTGTGTGTGTGTGTGTGTGTGCGAAATCAGCAGAAAGGCATTATTTTGGCGCAGATACGACCTATTCTTAATGAATACCTGTACTTGTTTAGATATCGCAGCGCCAACGAAAGGTGTCAGATATCCGTGATACCGTAAATTGTGTATCGCTCGTTTCGTCGGCGGAAGGGATGTTACATGGTTAAGTAACACTGCGCCTGCAGCCTATCCTAATATGAGCGAACCTCGCTTCGGAGGGTAATGACGTGGTGGCGGAAAGTAGGATGCGACAATTTGGCTGTAAGCACGTTTTTATTCTTCTAATGTTGGACTTGACGCGGACAAATTATGGTTTAAGACTGCGACGTCTGACACGATAGGCGATGCTGATCACGCAGGGACCACATCAACCCTTTGTATGACACGAGTGGCGACCCGCTTCTGCCCGAGACCGTCGATATGGCGACTGCGTCAGCGGAAGCAAGGTCGCAGCGATTGACGGCAGCTGCGACGGAGGGAGAAACTCTACTGGCCACATATGTAGTCGGTGGCGGTGTTGTTAGCGGCAATGATAACCCGTCTCTATCCGCCATACCTTCGGTGGCCTCATCAGCACAGCCAACACCCGGCTTTACGGCCCCCGACACGATGAGCACCGTGGAGTGGACGCCAGGCAAGCCAGCCGACACCTCAGCGGGGCTGCTGGAGCTATCCGACCGCTTCATCGCGCTTACCTCTCCGATCACGAGCCCCGTTAAATGGCGGTCCGCCTCGACCGCCCCCGCCGCCGCGCCGCCCACGTATACCGCGACGACGTCCGTCGACAACCTCGGCAGCAGCAGGATCCCCCGTCGCCCTTCAACCACAAACACACCGGTCGGCTACCCTACGCCGGTGCATCAGCCGAGCTTACTGGACGAAGACAGTAACCTGATGCCTCTGGCAGAAGCTCAGCGCATTCTCAATTTCTCGTCGGACCTCAATTGGAGCGGCCTAGAAGAGCCCTCCTGGCTCCACGACACTAGCTTCAACTAACGGCGAGCTCAAAGCGGCCAACACCTAACTGATACGGCCCAGCCCAACTGTTGCAGCATGTATGCGGCAACTGTCGGGCTGCGGGCGAGGTGCTGTCGGCTTTAAACAAGGATTTTTTCCGTTGATGCCCAATTCTTGCTGTCGCTTTTTGAGTCGCTCTTATTTAAGTGATTGAAAAAATGCTGCTATGATGGCGTCGAGAAAACCGGCAGTTGTCCTGTGTTGGAAGCCCTTACCACAACAGTGACTGAGCTTAGCTACATTTGAGTTGGTCTGAGGCGATGTCAATGATGACCAAAGTGCCGTGCCGGGCAATAGTGACTATTAAGAATTAATCAAGGTTGACACGGCAATCGTCCATTAATGATCCATATCTATATGACTCTGTATCTGTACTCTGTACTCTGTACTCTGTATCCCAACGGGGGCCAAACAGGGTAAGCTTCATGTTGCCCTCCACTTAGGTCGGGAGGTCTCCATGTCCATCCTCTTAGAAGGTGTCGTGGGGCTTTACTCCCCCCTAGGAGGATCTTGGTAGGGTAGGGTAGGGTGCGGTATTGGATGGGTGGGTAGAGTTAGAAATGTTGGTGAATAAGTTCTTTGTAAGTCGTAAAGGATTTGATACGGTAGATGTGGAGTAGATGGTGGAGCCATTGGACCGAGTGGATGTGTAGGCGGGAGAGGATGCGGGCAATGTCTCGGGTTGGGGGATTGAGAGAACGTGTCTATGCGTATGTGTGGGTAGGTGTATGGGTGTGTATATGTATGTGAGGGTGTGTTGGTGTGCGTGTGCGGGTGGGTGGGCCTGGTTGTGTGTGTGATGGGGAGAGAGATAGAGAGAGTGTGAATGTGTATATGGATATGTGTGGGTGCAAGTGTCCGTGTGTGTATGCGTGTGTGTGGGGGGGGGGGTATGTGGGTATGCACGTGTGTATGTGTATAAATGCGCGTGTGTTTGTATCTGTATAAGTATACTCTGTGTGTGTGTGTGTGTGTGTGTGTGTGTGTGTGTGTGTGTGTGTGTGTGTGTGTGTGTGTGTGTGTGTGTGTGTGTATTTGTGCGCATGTGAGTATGTGTGCCTTAGTTCATTTGTCTGTATTTTTTCCATGGACAGTTGAACGGTATGCTGAAGGCAGCGGAGGCGGCGCGTAAGACTGCGGAAGAAGGGCTACGACTAGGTGTGGAAGAGGCACAGGCCAGGGCCAAGGCTGCGGTGGAGGAGGCGCAAACAAACGCGGAAGTGGCGGTGGAAGAGGCGCAACGGAGTGCCAAGGCGGCGGTGGAAGAGGCGCAGACGGGCGCGAAAGCAGCGGTGGATGAGGCGAAAGCCAGCTATGAAGCGGCGGTGGAGGAGGCGAGGGTGAATGCAGCGGATGCAGTAGAGCAGGCGGAGGCGAACGCAGCGGCGGAAGTGGAGCAGGCGCGAGCGAGCGCCGCGGTTGCTGTTGAGGAGGCGCAGGCGAGTGCAAGCATGGCTGTGGAGGAGCGCAAGTGCGGGCGAAGACGGCTGTGGAAGAAGAGCGTGCGAGGGCTAAGGCTGCCATCGAAGAGGCTCAGACAGCTGCGAAGAACGAGGTGATTTGAGCATAATGAACAGGGTATCATATTTATGTTTGTGTGTGTGTGTATGTGTGTGTGTGTGTGTGTTTAAGAGTATATGCCAATGTGTGTATGCGTGTGCTTGGGTATATATGTGTGTACGTATATTTGTGTGTGCGTGTACGTGTGTTTCTGCGTATCTAAATGTCTGTATATACATGTTTGTGCGCGCGCGCGCGCGCGTGTGTGTGTGTGTGTGTGTGTGTGTGTGTGTGTGTGTGTGTGTGTGTGTGTGTGTGTGTGTGTGCGTGTGTGTGTGTGTGCGTGTGTGTGTGTGTTATGTGTGTGTGTGTGTGTGTTTATTTGTGTTATGTGTGTGGGTGTAAGTTTATGTCTGCGCATGTGTGTGTGTGTGTGTGTGCGTATTTGTGGGCGTGTTTGTGTGCATGTGTGTGTGTGTGTGTGTGTGCGAGCATGTGTGTGCCTGTGAATGTTTGTGTGCGCGTGCGTGTGGAAATATTCTAGACCCTGAATAGTATTTCGACTCAAATATTCTAAATGCTGTTCTTTTCAGCGTATAACAAACGATTATTTATCAAATTGGTTTAAATGTGCTCTCTGCTTTTGGATCTTGCAAATAACAACTCGGTTTCGTGTTATTATTTTGCTTTGTTGGTTAATTCAATACGGATGAGCGCGTTTAAGTCCACATATTAATATCGAGTGAATCCTTCGAACCACACTAATAACGGCTACAAACAAAATTACGTCTGTACAAAATTATCAAATATGAACGTCGTCGCTGTAGCCATGTTTCAGTGACATGAGTGGTGAGAAGTGAAGTGAAGCAAATGTATCGAATTCTATTTAACTTATTTATGCGCTGAACATTTTCAACTATGTGGATGCTTACTTCACCTCTTTCTGTAAGCTAGTGTATAATACATTATCTAGATCGTGACATGTTAAATTTGTCAATCGGGAGACCTAACTAATGCTTGTTGTTTTGTGGCAGGTGAAGCGGGTGGAGGAAACGGTGAGCACTCTGGAGAGTGAGCTCAAGAGGCTGCGGAATGAGCAGGTAGCCAGCGCAGCGGCGGCGGAAGATGCCGAGAGGCGGGTGGTCGTGTTGGAGACGCAACTGAAGGTGGGTCGATCGCTCTGCTGTGTTATAAACTGTTTTGCTTTTTAATAGTAATCCATCGAATTGGGGCTTTCGTTTCCACTTTGTTTTGAATGTTTTGAATATTACTCACTGTATTTGTTTGTAGTTATATTTGCTTGTAATCAACACATTCGTTTGTATTCGCCCGTATATTAGTGCTTGTTGTCGTTTCAGCCTCTGATTATCGTGGTCAGAGAAAGATTGAATTTTTTGTAAGAAATGAAAACGCTAATATGAGAAGGAATGAAACTCTGGGTACGCAATATCAGGTGACGAAATAATGGGAATTAAACGCAGGAAAATTTCAAAGCAACAATCAGAAAAAAATTTGTGATTGCTCATTATGCCGCTATGGAATGGAATTATATAAATATTCGAAGTATGTATGCTAATATTGATCTGCACATGATAAGAACTCCAGTGGTGAGCCCTAGAATATCGCAAAATTCATAAAGCGCAATAGCTCAAAATAATTATTCATGGACTTGTTTTATACAGTGTCCGCCCAAAATACTGCAGAATTGAGCTCATTCTTCATATCGCTACTCATGGATTACTTACAAAGAGAACAACATATGAGCACGGACAGGGAAAATGTTGTTCATATCCCTACTGCAATAGAAAACATGCGTTAAGCACTTTCTGCATATGTAAATGCGAGTGGTGCCAGTGCACTGTGAGACGTTGCCCTGTGCCTTAGGATCTGTAGGCGTACTTGCTCGCCACTCTTTCCCAATTTCATTGATGTAGCGCTTTACCGGCTGCGGGATAGGATTCCGAGATGCGGTGAGCGCAGCGCACGCGGAGGCGGATGGGCTTCGTGCAAGTGAGCGAGAGGCGGCGTTGCTGGCGGAGCGCCGCGAGGAGGAGGTGCGCGTGGCGGTGCGAGATCGCGACGCGGTGGTGAGACACTTGGCGGAGGCAAAGGCCGTTGTGGGTCGGTCCCGTAAGGAGCTCGAAACGCTGCAGCGGCCTGTGGAGCGGGCGTGCGAGGCGCTCGCGTCGTGCTGGGCGGAGCTCGCTCAAGTGTCGAAGGCCGCGGAGGCGGTGACCGCTAAGATGCGCGGCGCTGGAGCCGCGGCACCCGATGTTCGAGGTGCGCCGTCCGAAACTGCGCCAAACTAGATATACGGGATATGAACCGTCATGTTAAAATACGCCTTACCGTGCTATCCATTTAGTACTTTTCTGTGCCAGTTCTCGAGTAACAAGTATCCGTCCTTTCCTCACCCATTCGCCATTTGCGGAACACTAAACTGCCGTACAACCCTCATTGGCGGCATATCGTCAACCGCCAACCGCCAACCGTCACGCATCATCATCTGTATTTGCGCTGATAAAGGTTTCTTCGCTGCTGACGATGACCCTATTTGCCGTCACTATTTTCACCACGTTTTTGCTGTCAGCCTACAGTGGTTATATCTATGATTTGGATGTGGTGGTCGCGAGGATGTTTGATGTTGGCGGGCTTAGGCTCGTTGGCTTTTCCCCTGATCTTGATTGGAAGTTGTCCAGTGGTTGTAAATTGAGTAGCCGGAAATTGAACACGACCCGATTCGGCAGGCTCCGCGACAGAGGTTCTGGTTGGTTGGCTGGACCGCCTGCACATCGACCAGCTGCTCCGATGTGTGACGGAGATGCGTGCCGAAGTCGCCTCGGGGCGATCAAAGGCCGCCGATCTGTCCGCGGCGATGAAAAAGTCGGAGGGGGCGGCCGCGACGGCGGCAGCCGCGCTTGCAAGCGCGCAAAAGACAGCTGCTGCGGAGGCGACAGCTGCACGAGAGCGCCACGACCGCGAAGTGCGCGAGCTCAAGGCGGCGAGAGTCTCGGCGGTAAAGGAGCTCAAGTCTGGGAACGCGCTGGTGAGCCCCGGCAATTTATTACATTCGGCGCTCAATAGCCTATCATAATACCGCGGTTATAAATCAATGGCACGGGCAAATTCACATTGCCAATGTAATGTAATTCATGCAATTGCTGTTGTTTTCTCTGCGTCTATTGATAAGGATGCTATTTATATACGGGTACTGCACGGCTATTTACAGTGCAGTCGTGCGCTGAAGTGGGCTTCTCAATGTGCACTGTGTGTCGCAGCTTTGTGGATTTAATTTCATCAAATATTTAATATCCACCACAACTGTCATGCTACTCTGAATTTCATTGTACCATTTCACTGTTGTTTTTTAATTATTTATGTACTTGCGTCTTATTCTGAACTGCACGGCTCATCGTCTAATTTTCTTCGTTTTAAGGTT